>JZKD02S2336185.1:225834-241249 GCA_000966675.3 Picea glauca
TTGTCCTAAACTTCAAATGAAAATAGTTAGGATTTCCTCTTCTCCCTTATTATTTAAGTAAAAATGAAAATATGATTGAAATAGATGTGAGGGATGTTTTCCTACAAATTAAAGATAATGTCATCATTTGATGTAGAGATTGGAAAAGCGGGAAAAATAAAATTTGAAGCTTTAGGCCGATTGGGTACAAGATAATCTCTGGTATGGAAATAAATTGATAAATATTAAAAATCAAAACAACTAGAAAATAACTGCGGGACAAAGAAAATCATAAACTCTCATCTGACATAGAAAATTGTGTGAAATTATGTTAGTTCAGATTAAGATGTGTTGAATGATTGATATAATTATTTCTTCCTCTCTCCCTAGTTCTTTCTACAATTTTTTTTCTTTTTTCTTTCTTTTCTTATTAATCTATGTAGAAATGATAAAACTTAGCCTAAAACTAAAAACTTAGAAGTATATTTTCAAAACAGATTGGGTGATTTTTTTTTACGTTTCTCTAATTTTAATTGAAAAAGTATGTCTAGGATAATCCTAGTAATTTTAGCTCTAATATCAGATTTCAGCTGACCAATTTGCTCAAGTTTTATCCGTGAAATGAATAAATTTCCCAAAATTAACCTATAGGCGAAGGTATATGTAGAATTGGAAGAAAAGCTAGTCTCAGAGTATTCTTAAAACTGTAGACATACCTTCTTTTTCATTCAGATCGTAAACATATATCATCCCTTCTTTTTCATTCAGATCGTAAACATATATCATCCCTTGTATGTTGCATACAAATTGATTGCCCCCACTTCAAATTAATAAAATCAAAGACAGATGGTAAAAGGAAATTAACAAATTGATTGCCTCCATCTTGTCCAAAATAGATGATGAAAGGAAATTCATATATTGATTTCCCTCATCTCGGTTAAATGAAAGCTTACTTATTGAAGTGGTGAAAGGAAATTCAATTAAGGGGAATACATTTAACTTCATCAGGGTACTGAACAAGCTCGCTAGTAGTGAAGAAATATCTATGATATCTGTAAGACTGTCATACACATCTATATAATATACTTTGTTATCTAGTTCTTTTTTCAATTATATTTATATCCTGAACCAACTGGGATTCCCTAAATTAACATATTTTACATTTGTATAGCCTTGAAGAGAAAACATAGTCTATCAAAGTTTGATACTTTTGTTAAAATTACTTTGATTATCTCAAACAATTCTAGAATCAATTTTAAGGAAGGAAAACACTTATTAGCCCAGTTTGAAATCAATCACCAAGTGTGCTTTAAGTTTGTTAGATTTGGTTAGGTACATTTTTCTATATATGATTGCTTTTCAAATAAACCAAGAATTTTTTTTCAAAAAAGGAAGCAATAATAACTCCATTTACCCAATAAAGGCACATGGTCTACTATTCTTTCATGCCTCACATGGAGCCACAATCCCCAGATGGAGCCTATGTTAGAACATTTTAGAAATTTAGAATTTAAACCTTGAACTCTTTTTGGTTTTTATCCTTTAAAAATAAACCACAAAAAAACTTAGGAAAATCATTCTTCATTGAATAAATATATGTTCATTATATATTGACAGGGCGCTTCCAATATCATCCACTAAAGAGTTTTAGTCGGCCGGATCAACGAATCCCACGATTTTAGAGTTCTAAATTTGCGTAAGTGTTAAACGAAAAAAAATTATAAGTCACTTCGGGACTTCGCGATTCGAGAGTTTCAAATTCAAGAGTTGTAAAGATAAAAAAACACCAAAGTTGCAAAGCTCCAGAGTCCAGGAGATAGGTTCTCGTGAAAATATTTTAAATAAGATCGACTGATGAGTCACATGCCACCTGTCAAAAACATTATTTTGGCTGACACATGGCACTCTTTTTGGGCATTTTTTTCAGATCATTTACAAGTTTTTAGGGGACACATTTCACTCACCTTTTTATGAAATGTCATCTAAAGTGATGTCATCACTACCACATCAATCCAGGAGATTGAATTTCAGGAGATAAATCAAAGAACATGTTCAAAAACGCCAAAGCATCAGAGCACTGAAGTACCAAAGCACTTATGATCATGATAAATAAACGCTTAAAATTAATAAATTAAAATAGGTTTAACTAACCATGATTAACGATAAGTAATCACTTTGTAGATTTGGCCTTCGGGAGATATCTATTGTCTTGCAATCAAAACCCTCGAATTCTGAACTACCGAAGTACTCACCGCACATACACACTCATGAACTCCTGGAGATCCAGAGTTCCGGAGTCCCAAAGTACTTAAAAAATGTTTGATTATTTTCCCCGTGAATTCGGCCTTCGGAGATATACACCATGTTGCATTCAAAACTCCCGAATGCCGAAGTTCCAAAGTAATTAAAACTAAAAGAGACTTTAAACCATGATTGATTAAAAAAAATATATTTAATAATTAATTAACTACTCCACAAATTTGGCCTTCGGAAGATATCCATCGTTTTTCATTCATAACCCCCGAATGTCGAACCACCGAAGTACGTTATCTTAATTAAATCCATTATTAATACACCCAAATGGATAGGGTTAAATATTGGGATAAGTTTTGCGTCCACCATGTAATACATTTGAGAGATTTTGGAATGATTATTCTGTTAGTAGATTAATACAAAAATAGCTAGACATTAATTTTTTTTGTAAATAAAGGCATTTCAAATTTCAAATCATTTCACCATTAACATTTGAAATTTCTGCATTCATCATTGTGAGCTCACAGGTTTTTCTTCTCGCAGGAGGGTTGACTTCATCTTTCAAAAATCATGGTGTTGCGCATAAAGGAAAGAAGCAAGTTTTATCGACCGACGAATCGAACCCAATTGTAGATATACTCTCATCTACTACTTCTCGATTGACAAACACCACCAAAGCTTGGAAACAAGTTTATGACATTTTGGATCATGAACTTTCTCTTTGTCTAGATGATTTAGCGAAAGAAGACGATGATACATTTTCAGCTAAGCTTAGACATTTGGCAAAGTCTAAATTACACAAAGTTTCTACTCGGACGAAACTTATGCCTTGCACCAATATGATAAGATGGGCCCTAGAACACATGGATATCCCAACAAGAAGAATATTCAATCATCATAAGACCCTCATCAGCTCTTTTCGATCCGAGGATATTCAAGTAATGTATAAATTATCTTCTAAACCCAAATATACCTACAATTCATCATTTATATTGAAGTTTGAGGATGAGGAATGCACTAAATATAATAAAACTGTCCACGATATAGTGAAAACTTGGTGGGGTAATTCAACCAAGTTCAAATATGATACCCATGGTGTGTATTCTACAACATCCTGTGATGCTCATATCATGTGCATTGCCATGATGCTCTGAAGAATGTTCCGTAATAAAAATCTTGCGCATTTTACTATAGAATGGGTTCCCATAATCCATGAGGTTGCTAAGGGTTACACTTTTGATTGGGGAAAAATGTTATCAGAAAAATTAGCCAAAGAAATTGTGGAATATAAGATGCTGAAATATAAAGGAAAACATTCCCCCTTTTATATGTTTGCATTCATTATGGACACAATCTATTTCAGGACTCCATTTCCTCTCATGAATTGGAGATGGACTCTGACTAGCATCGAGTCCATACATTTTTATCACTCTAAATCATGGGAGGAAAATTTAAAGGACTTATTCTATGAAAATTATCATAATGGAGTAATACCAATTCATGTATCTATCTATTGACAACCTCCCCCCATAATTTTAGAACAAATCATTGGAAATTTGGGTGCTATCCCAGATTGGTATGTTGAGGAAACAAATTCTTATATCAGAGTGTCCGGCTATTGTATATCTCCGCATGCTCTCCATAGATTCCTACCTGACATATTGGTTTGCAGAGAAGTATCTTATCAAAAAGTCTCAGGATGAATAACTAAAGAATTGAAGGCGACACAGAAAAGAGTGTGACCAACCTTTCCCATACAGGTTGGCATGTTTTCATTATCTGATTTTGGACATGCTAAGGTTGAAGATTCAACCTTATAATATATCAAATTGGTTGAAATTGAGTATAAAAGGCATGATCCGCATAGGGTGGTTGAAAATAATCTAGCTCAATTAAATATGAAAATATATATACATGAAGATTCCCCCTATGATGAAATTTTCAGAGGAGTAAGATCATATGATGAAGTTGAAAGCAGATTTCAAAATTTGACTCAAGATCAATATTCAGGTTCCGAAGTTTTCAGAAGCACAGAAGGAATAGTCTTCCCAAGGTCTTGCAGGGAGAACAAAATTTTTATCCAACTTCACAGGTGACATAATTGACAGAGCCCAAGCAACATAGCTTTCCCGAGGACAAGGAAAAAGAAGTGGAGAAGAGCTCAGATACATTATGCAAAGATGCAATAACATCAATACCAAGTAAACATGAACACAAATTATTATCATAATTTGAGGCTTTCATGAATCAAGAACATACTTTTCCTTTCTCATCGCCCAATACTGAAACTTTAGTGAAAGATGCCACAAACCCAAAAGGATCTACTGCACTAAGTTCCCCCATACCATCATTAACTCCTCTAGAAACAAGTTCTGAATTACCTGGTTCATAGGTTATTAATATAGATGACATCACACTTATTTAACTTAAAGAAACACATCCATCAAATTTCTTTTTCAACAGGAAAAGGAAGGCTATCATAAGAAAGGAAGCTCGACAGAAGGAAGGAGTAATTACCAAAAAGTAGAAAATGATATATGATGGATAGGGACAAAGTGACCCTGAATTTGCAAAAAAAGTTGCATACTGATTGGGAGCCTTTGCAACTGCCAACCAGTGGTCAGTGGATAATCTCACAAAACAACTGGAATAAAAGAATATTCTGATTGAACAATTGCATAATGATATGCAACAGATGGAAATGACCGTCACAATTAAAATCAATTTTGATATAGATAAAACCATATAGGGATTTGAGGAACATATAAAGTAGTTAGAAGATAAACAAGAGTTAAGTGTTCAAAATAAATATGTGATTAATACTATGCTTTCCCATCGAGATAGGTTAATAGAGCAGTTGCAGTCTCGAATAACTTTATTTGAGAACAGGTGAATGAATTTCTTTGCATTTTAGAAGCAAGCATATGAAATAAATGGAAAGTTGGAAACTGTCCAACAAGACCTATACCAAAATATGGATATTATTCAAATACATTATCAAGTGATCAATAATTACTTGAAGAATATTCATGAAAAGGAGAAGGAATCCTATACAACCAGGTCCAAATTCCAAGAATTCATAGTATGGAGAAAAAAAATCAATGTACCTGGGCTTACCCCTTTTTCACAGTATGAGCAGATAAAGGGAGAAATGGATTTAAAGGTCTAGGAAACAAATATTGAAGAAAGTAAGAGGTTGGCTAGAGAAGCAAAAGAAGCTTGTCTTAACATTCTCTTAGCTGTAGAGCTAGAAATGATCAAGTTTGATGGTAGTGCTATCCCTGATACACTTGGCCAAATAGAGATTGAAAGGAGCAAAGAGAATTCAAAGAAAAATAGAGAGAGTCTAAAAAGTGTTATCCAACAGGTAGATCACATTTATTTACAAATGATGAATGATCTGTTGGTAAAACCAAGCTTACAACATCAGGTTACAATACAAGCAGTCGTGAAAATTCAATAGAAATTACCATTGGTACACAAAAGGTTTTTGCATTTGAGTTGAATGCAATTGTCAAACCTTCCAAATTTGTTGTGGAATTAATGGAACTACATTCTCAATTCAACAATCAGAAAAAAACCAAGTACGTCCGCGAGCAAATAAAGGACAAGTGAAGTGCTAACAAACCGAAGAAATATTTGCATTGTATCTTTTAGTTTTGATTATATTCTATTTTGAGATCAAAGAATGTGGAATGTATAACTACTTTTGGTCAAGAAATTTTTGTATAAATAAATAGATCTAAGATCTATTCAAGGCTTCTTATTGCCTAATGTAAAATAGAACTTACCGAATATCAATTGAAAAGAGAAGACATATATTCCATGTCTCATTTCCTTGAGTTATGTGTTTTCTGTGTATTTCCATTTCCTGATCATATTTTCTTCACTTAATGGTTCTTGAGGATTGAAAGACCACAATTTACTAATACATATACTATGATCTACATATTGGGAGTTTATCCAGTTACAATTTTTCCTATGTTTTTACTCTGAGTAAAACAAGACTTGTATCTGTGTAAGTTTCCTCATTTTAAATAAATGATCAAGGATACATTCTTCATAATTCTGTTGGATTACTGAGAGGGGGAGTGAATCAGTAATAGCATAATTATAATCCTTTTTCTTCAAATGTTATATCAATGTNTTGTCCTAAACTTCAAATGAAAATAGTTAGGATTTCCTCTTCTCCCTTATTATTTAAGTAAAAATGAAAATATGATTGAAATAGATGTGAGGGATGTTTTCCTACAAATTAAAGATAATGTCATCATTTGATGTAGAGATTGGAAAAGCGGGAAAAATAAAATTTGAAGCTTTAGGCCGATTGGGTACAAGATAATCTCTGGTATGGAAATAAATTGATAAATATTAAAAATCAAAACAACTAGAAAATAACTGCGGGACAAAGAAAATCATAAACTCTCATCTGACATAGAAAATTGTGTGAAATTATGTTAGTTCAGATTAAGATGTGTTGAATGATTGATATAATTATTTCTTCCTCTCTCCCTAGTTCTTTCTACAATTTTTTTTCTTTTTTCTTTCTTTTCTTATTAATCTATGTAGAAATGATAAAACTTAGCCTAAAACTAAAAACTTAGAAGTATATTTTCAAAACAGATTGGGTGATTTTTTTTTACGTTTCTCTAATTTTAATTGAAAAAGTATGTCTAGGATAATCCTAGTAATTTTAGCTCTAATATCAGATTTCAGCTGACCAATTTGCTCAAGTTTTATCCGTGAAATGAATAAATTTCCCAAAATTAACCTATAGGCGAAGGTATATGTAGAATTGGAAGAAAAGCTAGTCTCAGAGTATTCTTAAAACTGTAGACATACCTTCTTTTTCATTCAGATCGTAAACATATATCATCCCTTCTTTTTCATTCAGATCGTAAACATATATCATCCCTTGTATGTTGCATACAAATTGATTGCCCCCACTTCAAATTAATAAAATCAAAGACAGATGGTAAAAGGAAATTAACAAATTGATTGCCTCCATCTTGTCCAAAATAGATGATGAAAGGAAATTCATATATTGATTTCCCTCATCTCGGTTAAATGAAAGCTTACTTATTGAAGTGGTGAAAGGAAATTCAATTAAGGGGAATACATTTAACTTCATCAGGGTACTGAACAAGCTCGCTAGTAGTGAAGAAATATCTATGATATCTGTAAGACTGTCATACACATCTATATAATATACTTTGTTATCTAGTTCTTTTTTCAATTATATTTATATCCTGAACCAACTGGGATTCCCTAAATTAACATATTTTACATTTGTATAGCCTTGAAGAGAAAACATAGTCTATCAAAGTTTGATACTTTTGTTAAAATTACTTTGATTATCTCAAACAATTCTAGAATCAATTTTAAGGAAGGAAAACACTTATTAGCCCAGTTTGAAATCAATCACCAAGTGTGCTTTAAGTTTGTTAGATTTGGTTAGGTACATTTTTCTATATATGATTGCTTTTCAAATAAACCAAGAATTTTTTTTCAAAAAAGGAAGCAATAATAACTCCATTTACCCAATAAAGGCACATGGTCTACTATTCTTTCATGCCTCACATGGAGCCACAATCCCCAGATGGAGCCTATGTTAGAACATTTTAGAAATTTAGAATTTAAACCTTGAACTCTTTTTGGTTTTTATCCTTTAAAAATAAACCACAAAAAAACTTAGGAAAATCATTCTTCATTGAATAAATATATGTTCATTATATATTGACAGGGCGCTTCCAATATCATCCACTAAAGAGTTTTAGTCGGCCGGATCAACGAATCCCACGATTTTAGAGTTCTAAATTTGCGTAAGTGTTAAACGAAAAAAAATTATAAGTCACTTCGGGACTTCGCGATTCGAGAGTTTCAAATTCAAGAGTTGTAAAGATAAAAAAACACCAAAGTTGCAAAGCTCCAGAGTCCAGGAGATAGGTTCTCGTGAAAATATTTTAAATAAGATCGACTGATGAGTCACATGCCACCTGTCAAAAACATTATTTTGGCTGACACATGGCACTCTTTTTGGGCATTTTTTTCAGATCATTTACAAGTTTTTAGGGGACACATTTCACTCACCTTTTTATGAAATGTCATCTAAAGTGATGTCATCACTACCACATCAATCCAGGAGATTGAATTTCAGGAGATAAATCAAAGAACATGTTCAAAAACGCCAAAGCATCAGAGCACTGAAGTACCAAAGCACTTATGATCATGATAAATAAACGCTTAAAATTAATAAATTAAAATAGGTTTAACTAACCATGATTAACGATAAGTAATCACTTTGTAGATTTGGCCTTCGGGAGATATCTATTGTCTTGCAATCAAAACCCTCGAATTCTGAACTACCGAAGTACTCACCGCACATACACACTCATGAACTCCTGGAGATCCAGAGTTCCGGAGTCCCAAAGTACTTAAAAAATGTTTGATTATTTTCCCCGTGAATTCGGCCTTCGGAGATATACACCATGTTGCATTCAAAACTCCCGAATGCCGAAGTTCCAAAGTAATTAAAACTAAAAGAGACTTTAAACCATGATTGATTAAAAAAAATATATTTAATAATTAATTAACTACTCCACAAATTTGGCCTTCGGAAGATATCCATCGTTTTTCATTCATAACCCCCGAATGTCGAACCACCGAAGTACGTTATCTTAATTAAATCCATTATTAATACACCCAAATGGATAGGGTTAAATATTGGGATAAGTTTTGCGTCCACCATGTAATACATTTGAGAGATTTTGGAATGATTATTCTGTTAGTAGATTAATACAAAAATAGCTAGACATTAATTTTTTTTGTAAATAAAGGCATTTCAAATTTCAAATCATTTCACCATTAACATTTGAAATTTCTGCATTCATCATTGTGAGCTCACAGGTTTTTCTTCTCGCAGGAGGGTTGACTTCATCTTTCAAAAATCATGGTGTTGCGCATAAAGGAAAGAAGCAAGTTTTATCGACCGACGAATCGAACCCAATTGTAGATATACTCTCATCTACTACTTCTCGATTGACAAACACCACCAAAGCTTGGAAACAAGTTTATGACATTTTGGATCATGAACTTTCTCTTTGTCTAGATGATTTAGCGAAAGAAGACGATGATACATTTTCAGCTAAGCTTAGACATTTGGCAAAGTCTAAATTACACAAAGTTTCTACTCGGACGAAACTTATGCCTTGCACCAATATGATAAGATGGGCCCTAGAACACATGGATATCCCAACAAGAAGAATATTCAATCATCATAAGACCCTCATCAGCTCTTTTCGATCCGAGGATATTCAAGTAATGTATAAATTATCTTCTAAACCCAAATATACCTACAATTCATCATTTATATTGAAGTTTGAGGATGAGGAATGCACTAAATATAATAAAACTGTCCACGATATAGTGAAAACTTGGTGGGGTAATTCAACCAAGTTCAAATATGATACCCATGGTGTGTATTCTACAACATCCTGTGATGCTCATATCATGTGCATTGCCATGATGCTCTGAAGAATGTTCCGTAATAAAAATCTTGCGCATTTTACTATAGAATGGGTTCGCATAATCCATGAGGTTGCTAAGGGTTACACTTTTGATTGGGGAAAAATGTTATCAGACAACTTAGACAAAGAAATTGTGGAATATAAGATGCTGAAATATAAAGGGGAACATTCCCCCTTTTATATGTTTGCATTCATTATGGACACAATCTGTTTCAGGACTCCATTTCCTCTCATGAATTGGAGCTGGACTCCGACTAGCACCGAGTCCATACATTTTTATCACTCTAAATCATGGGAGGGAAATTCAGAGGACTTATTCTATGAAAATTATCATAATGTAGTAATACTAATTCATGTATCTATCTATGGACAACCTCCCCCCATAATTTTAGAACAAATCATTGGAAATTTGGGTGTTATCCGAGATTGGTATGTTGAGGAAAAAAATTCTTATATCAGAGTGTCCGGCTATTATATATCTCTACATGCTCTCCACAGATTCCTACCTGACATATTGGTTTTCAGAGAAGTATCTTATCAAAAAGTCTTAGGATGAATAACTAAAGAATTGAAGGCGGTACAGAAAAGAGTGTGGACAACCTTTCCCATACAGGTTGGCATGTTTTCATTATCTGATTTTGGACACGCTAAGGTAGAAGATTCAACCTTATAAGATATCAAATTGGTTGAAATTGAGTATGAAAGGAATGATCCTCATAGGGTGGTTGAAAATAATCTAGCTCAATTCAATATGAAAATATATATACATGAATATTCCCCCTATGATGAAATTTTCAGAAGAGTAAGATCATATGATGAAGTTGAAAGCATATTTCAAAATTTGACTCAAGATCAATATTCAGGTTCCTCAGTTTTCAGAAGCACATAAGGAATAATCTTCCCAAGGTCTTGTAGGGAGAACACAATTTTTATCCAACTTCACAAGTGACATAATTGACAGATCCCAAGCAACATAGCTTTCCTAAGGACAACGATAAAGAAGTGGATAAGAGCTCAGATACATTATCCAAAGATGCAATAACATCAATACCAAGTAAACATGAACACAAATTATTATTATAATTTGAGGCCTTCATGAATCAAGAACATACTTTTCCTTTCTCATCGCCCAATACTGAAACTTTAGTGAAAGACGCCACAAACCCAAAAGGATCTACTGCACTAAGTTCTCCCATACCATCATTAACTCCTCTAGAAACAAGTTCTGAGTTACCTGGTTCATAGGTTATTAATATAGATGACCTCACACTTATTCAACCTAAAGAAACACCTCCATCAAATTCCCTTTTCAACAGGAAAAGGAAGGCTATCATAAGAAAGGAAGCTCGACAGAAGGAAGGAGTAATTATCAAAAATCAGAAAATGATATATGCTGGATAGGGACAGAGTGACCCTGAATTTGCAAAAGAAGTTGCATACTGATTGGGCAACTGCCAACCAGTGGTCAATGGATAATCTCACAAAACAACTGGAATAAAAGAATCTTCTAATTGAACAATTGCATAATGATATGCAATAGATGGAAATGTCTGTCACAATTAAAATCAATTTTGATATAGAGAAAATCATATAGGGATTTGAGGAACATATAAAGTAGTTAGAAGACAAATGAGAGTTAAGTGTTCAAAATAAATATGTGATTAATAATATGCTTTCCCATCAAGACAGGTTAATAGAGTAGTTGCAGTCTCGAATAACTTTATTTGAGAACACATGAATGAATTTCTTTGCATTTTAGAAGCAAGCATATGAAATAAATGGAAAGTTGGAAACTGTCCAACAAGACCTATACCAAAATATGGATATTATTCAAATACATTATCAAGTGATCAATAATTACTTGAAGAATATTCATGAAAAGGAGAAGGAATCCTATACAACAGGTCCAAATTCCAAGAATTCATAGTATGGAGAAAAAAAATCAATGTACCTGGGGTTACCCCTTTTTCACAGTATGAGCAGATAAAGGGAGAAATGGATTTAAAGGTCTAGGAAACAAATATTGAAGAAAGTAAGAGGCTGGCTAGAGAAGCAAAAGAAGCTTGTGTTAACACTCTCTTAGCTGTAGAGATGGAAATGATCAAGTTTGATGGTAGTGCTATCCCTAATACACTTGGACAAATAGAGATTAAAATGAGCAAAGAGAATTCAAAGAAAAATAGAGAGAGTCTAAAAAGTGTTATCCAACAGGTAGATCGTGTTTATTTACAAATGATGAATGATATGTTGGTAAAACCAAGCTTACAACATCAGGTTACAGTACAAGCAGTGGTGAAAATTTAATAGAAATTACCATTGGTACACAAAAGGTTTTTGCATTTGAGTTGAATGCAACTGTCAAACCTTCCAAATTTGTTGTGGAATTAATGGAACTGCATTCTCAATTCAACAATAAAAAAAAACCAAGTATGTCCACGAGAAAATAAAGGACAAGTGAAGTGCTAACAAACCGAAGAAATATCAACAAATTCAGAAATATCTGCATTGTATCTTTTAGTTTTGATTATATTCTATTTTGAGATCAAAGAATGTGGAATGTCTAACTACTTTTGGTTAAGAATTTTTTGTATAAATAAATAGATCTAAGATCTATTCAAGGCTTCTTCTTGCCTAATGTAAAATAGAACTTACCGAATATCAATTGAAAAGAGAAGACATATATTCCATGTCTCATTTCCTTGAGTTATGTGTTTTCTATGTATTTCCATTTCCTGATCATATTTTCTTCACTTAATGGTTCTTTAGGATTGAAATACCACAATTTACTAATACATCTACTATGATCTACATATTGGGAGTTTATTTAGTTACAATTTTTCCTATGTTTTTACTATGAGTAAAACAAGACTTGTATCTGTGTAAGTTTCCTCATTTTAAATCAACGATCAAGGATACATTCTTCATAATTTTGTTGGATTACTGAGAGGGGGGGTGAATCAATAATAGCGTAATTATAATCCTTTTTCTTCAAATTTTATATCAATGTAGAATTATTATCCAATAATGAGCAGTAAGAAATAAACNCTTCTACTTCTGTCGGATTCTCTTCATCTTCATCTTCCTCTTCTTCTTCTTTTTCATCTTCTTCTTCAAAAAGTTGTTCCATTGATTTGTTTTCTTCTTTCTTTGACTCTGGTCTGCCTGTTTCATCAATTGTTACATTGATGCTTTCCGAAACTTTGTTTAATCTTAGATTGTAACACTTGTATTCTTTCCTTGTACTTGAGTAACCAACAAGTATTCTTTTGTCCACACGAGAGTCAAACTTTCCCATTCTTCCATGTTCTCTTTTGATGTAGCATTTGCTTCCAAAAACTCTGAAGTGATTCACATTTGATGGTCTTCCTTTCCATAGCTTGTAGGGAGTTTTATAAGTGTTGTTTCTGAGCATTACTCTATTTTGAATGTGAACTTCTATATGCACTGCCTATGTCCAAAACATATCTATCAACTTTGAATCCATTATCATTGTTTGAGCCATTTCTTTTACTGTCATGTTCTTTCTTTCAACAACTCCATTCTGTTGAGGTGTCCTAGCGACGGAGAATTGCCTTTTTATTCCATGATTGCTGTAGTAGACCATAAATTCCTTTGAGGTGAATTCTCCTCCATTATCTGATCTTAAGCATTTGATTCTTGAATCCATCTCATTTTCAACCATTTGTAGATCTTGAAATTTTCAAAAGCTTATGATTTGTTTTTCATAAAGCAAACTGCAGTCATTCTTGTATAATCATCAACTAATAACATAAATTATCTCTCCCCTTTTAAGCCTTTTGTTGTAGTTGGTCCAACTAGATCAGTATGCACAATTTTCAGTGGTTTTGTTGTTGAATATTCCTTTGATTTGAACCTGGTCTTTGTTTTCTTTCCTTGTTNCCAAAATTATTACATGCATAACATAAACCAAAAAATATAGTTTGATACCTGGTAGTTGAAGATCTTATGAAAGGAGGTGCTCTTATGAATCCTTCTTCTTCTTGAGGCCTGTCTAACTATTGTTGATTCTGAAATCTGAATCTTCTCGGTGGAGGAGTGTCCTTGTAATCTTCCTTGTATATAGTTTTATCCCCTTTGATTGTTTCTGCATAACTTTTAGTATTTGTTTCTTGCTCTGTTGTTTTGGAGCTTGATCCGTTTTTTGTCTGATTGTATCCAAGTCCGGACTTGTCAAGATAAGATTTTTGACTGCTGATAATGTCATCTAGAACTTTTGAGCTGTCCTGCATATTTTTCGTTTGAATATCCTTTCTTAGTGTGACAATCTCTGCTTCCAGGTTTCCAATGATCTTGTCCTTTCCTTCTAGCCATTATTTGAGTGCTTCTTCAATTATTTTATCTTCTTCTATCTGAACCTTCAATTTTGTGATCATTTGTTCTAGTTCTTAAGTATCTTTTTTCTTTTTTAGTTTTTCTTGTTGTTTCTTGATTTTCTTCTTTTCTCTTCTGATAACTTCTATGGCACTCAATAATTCTTCTCGGAAGTCAACTTCTACCTCTTCAATTTCTTCTTCATATACTTCTTCATATTCTTCTTCGTAGTCTTCTTTATCAGAGTCTTCTATTTCCATGAATAGAACTCTCCCTGTTTCACTGTCACTGACTTCATCTTCATCTGATGATGAGATGTCTTCTTTGGTGCAAAATATTTTCTTGAAAACATTATTTGTAGTTCTTTTACCTTTATATGTTTGTCTTCCTTTTGAGTAACCTTCATCATTTCTCTTTTTCTTATGAGGACATTTGTTTGCAAAATGACCAATACTATCACAATTAAAACAAATTAAAGGAAGCTTACCTATGTACCTATCGTTGGTTCCCTTGTTCAGTCTTTTGACGAAGTTGTCCACTTCTTCATCATATTTCGAGACGTCGATGCGGCTACTATATTCTTCTGGTTCATTTTTCTTTTGCTTTGATCTTTTGGGTACTTTGAAGGCTGCTTCTTTTATGTCTAGATTTTCTTGTTCAGTTCTCATCTCATATGCTGTGAAGATTCCATGTAGTTCGTCCTTGCTTATTGAGTTTAGATCCAATCTTTCTTCTAGTGCTGATATCTTAGGGTTGAATCTCATAGGAAGAGATCTTAGTACCTTTTGAACGATTATAGATTCTTCGATTTCTTCTCCCAATCCTATGATTTCATTCACTGTTTCATCAAATCGTAAGAAGTAGGCTACGCTATCTTCATCTTCCTTCATTTTTAGTTGTTCGAACTGACCTTTGTAAGTTTGAAGCTTTGTTGCTTTGAATTTTGAATCTCCTGCATAAGTATTTCAAAGCTTGTCACAAATCTCTTTAGAAGATTTATAATGTGCAACTTTGGTGAATACCGTATCACTGAGACCATTCAAAAGTGAATTTATGGATTTGGAATTATTCTCACCGAGTTTCATTGCTTTGTCATTTGTTGGTGGAACTGCTGGTGCTGTGTATCCATCTACAATTGATTGCCAAACTTGAAATCTCTGTGCCTGTATATATGTATTCATCCTTCTGCTCCAAAAAGCATACTTTTGTCCATCAAACTGTGGTATTCCATTTTTATACGAGTTGATACTCTCCATGATCTACCTTTCAGTGGTTAAACTGATTTTTGAAAAAACCTTCTTTGATACCAATTGTTGGATTACTAA
>JZKD02S2336185.1:289239-318824 GCA_000966675.3 Picea glauca
GGGGTTTTAGATTCGGGTAGAAGGTTAAAAGTTAAGTCTTGAGGGTCATGATCTGCGTATGAGCTTAGAGCCCTAGCTTATTAGTCCGTAGGGTAGAATACCCAACAACACTAATATTGGAAACTATTTTCAAATCATGAAAGATCATGCCCTAATAGGAAAATTCATGGGCATATGGCCATCTGAGAAATCCCTCATGGGATGGGTGAGTACTATATGGAAGATAAAAGGCCAAGTGGATATAAATCTATGATCTAAAGGTTTCTTTACAACCATCTTTTCTAACCCGGTAGACATAGACAAGATCTTTGAGGAAGGACCTTATTTCTTTAACTCAATGGGTATCCACCTTCGATACTGAATAGAGAGGTTCTCCCTAGAGAATAAGGACATCATAGAAGCCTTGGTTTGGGTTATAATTTACTCCTTACCACAGGAATTATGGGAGATGGAAACAATGTAAGGCATAGGGAATACATTGGGATCTTTCATCAAAATATCAGAGATCACAAAAGCGGCCAAATACACTTCCTATGTGCAGATATGTGTTTATATGAACGTAGTCAGAGCCCTCCTGGATGCAGTAACAATATTTTATCAATATAATGAGTGGACCCATATGGTGGACTATGAAAACATCCCCTTCAGATGAAGGAAATGCCATGCCCATGGACATTTGTATCACGACTGCCCGATGAATTCCAAATAGCCCAAGGTAAAACAATAGGAAAATAAAGATGCTTAAGGATTTATGAAAATACAGGGGAAGCACAAGGGAGTGTGAAGACTGGGAAACCAACCCATTAAAGAGGGAGGTTCAAATAAAAATAAATTCCAAGCCCTAGCAGAGATCTCCCCGGAGAATGATGAACATACAAAGGAAGAACCAAAGAAATAACAAACATTACTAAAGATTTCTCCTACAACCTCAGTTACACAAAAGGATTCAGGGCACAAAATAGAGTAAATAACATATCCAAACTCTACTCAGCCAAATGCATACCCAGGAAAATCAAACCAAATTTACCCAAGAAGCAAAAGGATATGAGATAGATATGGAAGAAGTGGAAAAACAACCAAACCTTCGAAAGCAAGATCCTAGAGAACCAAAAATAAAAGTGGAACACACAACCCAAATGCTGTGCTCGCAGGAGATGACTCAAGAATCCAGGGGGTTGGACTTAGGCCTAGGGATACTAGCTAGCTCCTCGAGTGGTTTTGGAATCAAAACCAAACCTCTAAAAATTCTCAAGAAATCTTCTAATGAGGAAAAACGAAGAGGTAGAAAACCTTATAGCCAGGTGATCGAAGAAACAGGTGCACACCTTGTGGACTCGGGAAAAGTTGTTGGACTCCTGAAAAATTACTTCAAAACCAAACATAAGTGATCATGAAGTTAATCTCATGGAATGTGCGAGGCCTAAATGCTCCATTCAAACACATAATGCTGAAAAAAAGGATAATTCAGGAGAAGGCTGAGATAGTTATAATTTAGGAAACAAAATGTGATAGAACTTCAATGGGAAAGATTGTAAAAAAGATCTAGAAATGGTGCGAGGTAGAAGCTGCAGATTTTGATGGAGCCTTATGAGGGATGGAAATTCTTTGGGACCCTACGAAATGGAAATTGGACCCATTAGTCCTCTCCTCAAGAATCCTCACCATGAGCTTCAAGGGTTTATGAACTCAGTCCCATGACTTCATATCGAATTCCTATGGCCCTCATCTCCCCCCCTCAAGAGAGAGTTTCTGGAAGCCCTGAACCTCCTGGGGAACTCCTTGAGCAGGAAACACTAGGTCGTAGGGGGAAAATTCAACATGATCACATCCCTTTGGGAAAAAAGGGCGGTGGAATATGCTTGGAAGGAGAGAGTGACTCCTTTTGATATTGGATAACTAGTCATAGGATGGTAGACATCCACACTAGCAATGGCCCGTTTACTTGGACCAATAAGAGAGGTCTAGAAATAAACATAACTGTGAAACTAGACATATTTCTAACCTCATAATCCTTGTTTTGAGATCAACAAGAAAAAAATACATAAGTTCTCTCTTTCTTTGGATCATACCATTGGCCAATAAATCTTACTTGGGAAGAAATCATAGCACCCTGCCCTCGACCTTTCCATATGGAGAAATTCTGGATGGAGCACCAATATTTTATTCCTAATTTTGAAACTTGGTGGGGAGAGCGGCCAAACCTTTATGGAACAAAAATGTACCAATTCCAACAAAGGTTAAAGCATGTCAAACTCCAAGTAAAGAAATGGAATAAGGAAGTATTTGGGAATATCTTTGAAGAGAAGAATCGATTATAATTAGAAATGGCAACAATCCAGTGATTAGCTTCCTCAGGAATCTCTTCAGAGGAGATACTTGAATGAGAAAACCAAATCAGAATGGAGCTAGATAAGAGGGAACGTAAGGAACAAGTCCTTTGGAAACACAAATCTAGAATCTGATGGTTGCAGGAAGAAGATCAAAATACCAAATTCTTCAACAACTCCCTGCTCCATAGAAGAAATCAGAAAAGGATTTCAACCGTGGTTCAGGGCTCGGGTGAAAGAACCGATTCCCTAGAAGTCATAGAAAAGGAATGGGTTAGCCATTTAAAAAACCTCATCATCGAACCAGATCAGGACATAATGAAGGTGATCCATGAGATATCTAGGAACATCCCTAAGCTTATCTCCCTTGACCAAAATCTATTTTTAATGGGCATGACCTCCCTGAAGGAAGTAGAAAGAACAGTTATGGATATGAAAAAAGGGAAGTCCCAGGGCCCCAATGGCTTCACTTCTGAGTCTTCCAGAAGTGTTGGATAATCATCAAAAAATACATCTAGGAGGTTGTGGAAGAATCACGAACGTTAGGCTCCATGCTCAAAGATTTCAATGCCACCTTTTTAGCAATAATCCCAAACGAAAAAGAGGCACATACAACATAAAATTTCAGACCAAGTGTGCTCTGTAATGTTATTTACAAAATTATCTCCAAATTGGTGTCCAACAAACTTAAACCCCTGCTAAAAAATATTATCTCCAATGAGCAGGGGGGTTCATGGAAGGGTGACAAATCCTGGATGGGATTATCATTGAACACGAAATAGTCCACTCGATGAAGCAATTGAAAATTAGGCATGCTCATTAAATTAGACATGTCTAAGGCTTATGATAGAATAAGTTGGTACTTCCTGAGGAAAATTCTTGAGGATTTCAGCTTTACAAAGGACTGGGTCCACTAGATACTTGGGATGGTTTCCTCAACTTTCTTCTCTATTATTATCAATGGCTCCCCATTAAAAAAATTCAAATCATCAAGGGGAATTTGATAAGGTGACCCTCTCTCCCCTTATATTTACATCATCTTAGTTGAAGGCCTGGGAAGACTAATCCAGAAGGAGGTGGCGGAGAACAAACTCCAAGGTATAAGACTACAAGAAGGGTTAGAATCCATGGCCAACCTACAGTTCATCGATGACAGCTTGCTTATGGGGATACCTACTATCAAAGAAGCCAAAGCGATCAGATGTGTGCTGGATATCTACAAAGAAGCCTAAGGTACAATAATAAACCTTGACAAATCTCAATTTTTTTTCTTTAACACTTCTATTCCTGTCTAGAGATACATAGCTAGGATTCTTAGTTTCCAAAAGGCAAGTCTCCCCTCCAAGTACTTGGGAGCCCCGTTCTTTGACAAGGTTGTCCACAATACTACATGGCGAGATATTTTGGATAAATTAGAAACAAAAATGACAAACTAGACTCATATATTCCTGACTCTCCCTGGCATAATTCTTCTCATCAAATTGCTCCTAATCTCCATTCCCCTGTACCTATTCTCAGTGTTGGAAACTCTGAAAGGAATCCTGAAAAAGATCAGGACCCTGCAGAGATCCTTCCTACGGGGAGGGCCCACAAAAGAGGAAAAAATGGGATTTATTATCTTGGGAAAATATCAATAAAACAAAGACCCATGGAGGCATTGGAATCAGGGATCACTAACCCAAAATATTTATGGGCCAAGGTGTGGAAAAACAAATATTCTCATGAGGTAGACCGTAAGGATCTCATCCGCATGGATGGTTTCCATCCAGAATATCTTTACTGGAATTTGACCTAGTATAATCGAGAGCTAATCCAACAAGAAAGTTTCTGAGAAGACCGCCCTCTTTTGGGATGATTCATGGGAGAAACTCCCAACCATAGAAAATCAGGAAGGAATGGAATGTGCTAGAACCTCTATGCTGGAAAAAGGATGGACTCTGGTCCATCAGTATTGGGAGAGCTCATACACCCCATCAACATAAATTATAAGAATATGGAAAGATCCGACCGACGGACTTGTCAATATGGACTCAAAGATCGTAAATATCATTAAATCTGAGATTTCCCTTAGACAAATAAAATTAATAAATGGTATGGATATTTTCCGATGGGGAAAAAAAAGGTGAGGGGCCATACAAAGTAAAATATGCCTATTTCCAAGAAGCGAACTTGTCAGAAAAGGACAGGAGACAAGATTGGAAATGCATATGGAAACCAAGAATCTGGCCCAAAATAGAAACTTTCTTATGGATGATTCTCTCTCGAAAAGTATTGAGTTGGGAAAAACTAAGATCGAAAGGGTATGGATTCCCTTCCATATACATGCTTTTCCAAACATAGGAGGAAAACCTCTCCCATCTCTTCTACTCCTGCGATGAAGCGCGAAGGATTTGGGATTTTGGGGAAATAATGTTTCAGAGAGATGGGACAGACATGGAAAACCCAACAAACCTAATCACCCAATGGTTAGTCGAGCCTTTCCAAAATCCCATCCTGAATAAAGATTGTGATATCTTTCCTGGGATCTCGATGTGGATTCTATGGAAAGAAAGAAATAGATGAATTTTCAAGCAAAATTCCATATCTATTGAGGGAGTGTGGAACAAAATTAAATAGAACATCCAAGAATCCATCATTGTGATTACCTAGTCAGTGGAAGATGGAATAGTACTTGAGGAGGAATATGACATCCTTAGGCATTGGAATTTCAACCTGGACTTCTAACAAGCTCCCAAAACTCCTCCCCGAAAACCATAAGTAACACACCAAGTTTGGAAGCCACCAGAGAAAGGATCAATCAAGATGAATTTTGACGATGCTTCTAAGGAAAATCCCAAGAATTCTGGTGCAGGGGGACTATTAAGAGACCCATAGGGGAGAATCATGGCTACGTTTGCTAGTAACCTAGGGTACAATTCAAATAACAAGATGGAGCTAGAAGGACTCATTAGAGGTCTAGACTTAGAAAAACACCATGGTATATCAACCCTACAGGTGGAAGGAGATGATCTCTTGATCATCTCAACTTTAAATCACTTGAGAGAGGGGGAAAACCCCGGGAAAATCTCCATTAGTTGAAGCTTATCGTATGGATGGATGCAGGTCACAAGATTTATTCAACACTTCTAGGTGCTAATTCCATCCCAAGTTTGTCGAAAATCCAACTCGGTGGCATACTACTTGGAAAATGTAGGTGTCCTTCAGAAATCCTGATTGATGAAGTGGCATTTGGGGGACCCCACTGAGTCTCCCACTTGGAAAGAATCCATGAGGCTATGCATTCTTTAAATGAATCGCCAAAGTGAATTTATAGATAGTGGAAGCGATAACAAATGGATATTTGACACGAGGGCAGAGGACAACCGTTGAAAGACCGAGTGATATAGGCCCAACTGGAAAACCAGAGTCACCATCTGAAGCCACCTGGGTCTTTGAGAAGATGGAGTAAACTCCCTCTCCCTATGTCACATTGGGCACCTATCATGTAGAGAGAAATCACGTGATAGTGATGGTTGGCGATCATATCAACCATTCCATTATCTAGCACTAATTTGATGCAATGATGAATGGAAGATGGATGGCATGGCTCCTTCTCAAGAAGCACTAATGCCATTTTGTGGGGAGCCTACGACAAATATCAATAATAATTAGTGAATATTGAGATTGAATGCCCGCATCATGGTAAGGCAAGAAAAAAATTGGGATCTTGCGTCAGATCCAGAGGATAGCGTAGATTCATAATTCAGGTAGTTACAAGTAGAAGATCGAAAGGATTGAAGGTATAGTCTTTGATTGGTTGAGCTATGTGACTGGTGTAATGGCATGGAGGAAAGGACCTCAAGACTCGGGGTCTACAACCCCCGTTGAGCATGCCAGTTCTAATATTAAAGAGCCTCTAGGAAAGCTAAGAAAAAAGGAAAAATTATTGTATTTTTGGACGCATAAGAGTTGGTCAAAGAAAGGAAATTCTCCTCTGAAGTGTCTTGTCTATCTCTTGTACCATATTCAATTTATCCAGGAGATAATCTTAGATGAGCTAGCATTTTTAACTTCTCGAACCATGGCTAGGAAGGGGGTAGGACCAAAAGGTAAACACTCAGAGCCTTCATCGTTGAGAGGTCTAAATACCCAGTCAAGGGAAGCTCGCGCTTCTTGGAATGACTGAGATGCAATTTCAACACCTGAGCACAAAGAAAAAGAAAAATCACACCGTGGGAATTGAGGAAGCTGTTAGGCAAAAATGACACCTAAATTTAGATGCAGACATCGTTAGAGAGGTGCAGTACTGGGTACAGGACCCTAAATACACCCGTACCAAAGAAACTCGTTTCTTCCAATTAGCAGAGATGTATTAGACAATGAAGGATATGGTGGCTCAGGAAAAAATGGATAATGATCGAACCACCTAGGCGATTGAGATTCTCAATGGAAAATTTGATCTCTTTTTTCGCTCACAGTTCGGGATCAAGTTTAGAGTTCGATAGGAGACCCAATACCATCACCCTACTGGAATAAGAAACTACCCCATTCAAATTGGGGATGAAGACACTCTAGGAGAGGTGGTGCACAAGCTTGGAAAAGGTGATAAAGGCAAGGATCACATGGAATACCAGGCTACACCCCACAAGCCAAAAGTCGGGTTTTGATATTCCATCTGTGGGTTTTATTTTTTTACTTCTCTGTGTTTCTTCCAATAAGTTTAATTACATATGGGTATCTATAACTCTACCCCTGTTGTTGTTTCCTTTAGAAGGTGAAGTGCGGAATGTTCTGAACTATCTCAGACTGGTCAATTTTATCTTATGTATCATGGAGGGGGTTGGTTTCCATTTTGTCAGCCCCCATCTCATAATCCTAGGATTTCATGTTTAGACTTTTGTCAGTGCAGTGTCTTGGTTTCCTCTATGGCAGGCCCTTGATGGTGTGATTGTACTTTTACTATTTATAAATAGAATTACACTGCCTTTTTTAGCTTAAAAAAATAAAATATACTATAAATATATACATACTCTTTACATTAATAAAATATAAATAAATTCATGAATTAACAAATATATAAATTATTAATATAAAAAATAAATTAAAGATTTAGTTGTATGAGATTATTCCTTTTTCAATAATAATAATTGGTTTTTGAATATTTATAAAAATTATATGTAAATGAATGTGTGTGAGATAGAGCTAAATATAGATAATTTGAGAACACAAATGATATGAACGTAATTGCAAATTAATATACTATAAGTTATCAATCCTATATAAATTTTGAACCTATTTGACCATTGCAATTGGTAGAGTCAAAATCTATAAATATGAAGAGCAACATGTAGTAAATGAAGAAGAATATACAACTAAAAGAATATGAAATTCAAAATAATAAATCATCTATAAAAAAAAACATGCACAACAAGAAGTAATTTGTTCTTTCACTTGGCGCAAATAAATGTTTACCTTGTTTCCTTTTCTTTTATAAAGAATGTACAAACACATATATAACATTGCCCCTAAAATTAGGGATATAATTGGGAAATTATTATGCCTCTAAAAATGGAAATTGAATACATTGTGAGAGTATGTATAAAGGTATTTATAGATTCTCTTCTTCAAAAAACTAAAATAGCAATGGAATCCAAATAGGGAGTTGTATCCAACCTCTTAACATTCATGAATAAAAAAAATACTTTAGCAAACAACTACATATGAACTTCAAATCCTTTAGTAAACAACTACATATGAACTTCAAATCCTTTAGTAAACAACTACATATGAACTTCTTGAAAAAATGTATAGAAATATATAATCTTGTTCTCAAAAACATATTTACTCCAAATTTTCTGAAGAAAAAACGAGATTGATATCCCCAAGCAATGCCAAACTGATCCAGATTATATTGAGAATGACATGATCACATAAATTTAATATAGATATAATAAGGATATACATAGATATATTGCAAGGAACACAACAATACAATAAAACTTAGATTCTATTAATGACTGTTTGGAATACAAAAGACTATAAAATGCAAAGCACACAAGCTAGCTAAAATGGTGGTAGCTTATCTTTGAAGAGAAATGTTTTGGATACGCTCATTCATACGAAGTTAATTACAATGAGGCTTCAAAGGCCTTTTTAACATAAAGCATAAATGAGAAAACCTAAACATCCAAAACCCTAACCCCGGAAGATGAAACACCAAAAGGTTTGTGGGCCCCGATGGGGGTGGTTGATACGTCAACTTCCCAAGGGCACAAATTTTGCATACAATATTCATTTGGGGAACTTGATACCCCGTCAAAAAGGTATATCCAAGAATTAATCATTAGAAATGGTTCAATCATACCAAAAATAGTTAATTGGGCACTATCAAGTAAAAAAAAATGTTATTTAGGGCCTCAAAACGACCCTGGAAATTTGGGACCCATAAAATTGTAGAAAAAATGCCAAGATGGAAGATGTGGTTTGAGACATTTGAATAGGTGGGTGTCCACCAATGTCCACTTGGACTCATACTCTCTCCTTAGGAAGCAATGGTATCCATTGCGTCAATTTCCTTCATTAGATGGGGAAATTTTTGTTGAATCTGACTCTTGGTGAGCCACTTTCCCTAATAAAGAAACTACCCTGCTTTGACAACCCGACAGTGTCGGGTGTTTTGTTGGTGGGTGCCTTTCATCTTGGTTTCCATGATTAAATTAACTTTCACTTGTTCAATGTAGTCAGGATTGAGTTTTGTAGGGACCAAGTTCTCAACGACGTATGAACTGTCTATGAGAGGTGGAAAATATGGTCGAAGAAGTTTCACATTAAATACCAGGTGCAAGCGAAGGAAAGGAGGAATACTTAATTCAAAATAATTCTAACCCTCAACCTTGGTGATGGTGTAAGGCTTGTAACAAAGTGGGTGTAGCTTTCGATGGGGTCCTTGGAGGTTTTCTTTCTATAAATGGAACCATAACTTATCTCCCACATGAAACTTGCATGGTACCAAATGTTGATTGTGGCGTTGCTTGTACTTAGCATTGGATTTCTAAAAAATATCATGAAATTGTTGTTGGATGTGTTGGAATTTCTCAACAAATTTAGTTGCTCAATTAGCCTCAATCTGAGCATGGGAAGACTCTTCCTTTGCAACTTCAATGGGAAAATCTACATCAATGGGGGCGAATGGTTGGAATCCAAAACACACCCCAAAAGGGATGTGGCCAATAGAGATATGGAGGGATATCTTGTATCTATATTGAACATAAGGAAGGATTTCATCCTGTGTATGGATGTTTGGAATTGTACATCCTCATGATATAGACAATCATCCTATTGACTGCCTGTGTTTTTCCATCATTCTGTGGGTGGAAGGTAGTCTATTTAGTTAGTTTGGTGTTAATCATCTACCATACGTTGTGTTATCACATATAGTTGTTCAAGTTCATAGGTGACAACCATCAGCGCACAAAGCATGAAAAGGTTACAGTGGTGATTTTTCCCCTACACAAGTCCAATGTGGTGCTATCTCTAAATGAAGATGGAGGGAATCCAAAATTAGTGGGAGGATAAAGTTTTGTGGGGGCGCTAAAAGTAGCTGGTGCGCCCATATCTTAGATCACCTCAGATCGACAATCTCAGATCATTTCGAGGCTGCAACGTGCGTGAACGATAAAATCCAAGAGGTGGGCCAAAATGAAAACCACTGTTTTGTGGGGTGGCGATGTGGAAAACAACAATGCATTTCGGGTGCAAAAGTGATGTGAGCCTAAATCACTTCATGTGGCCCTGAAATTACATGAACCATTAATTTCCTATGCCATATCGATGGGTGGCCACCTGATAGTTGCCCTACCATGCTCCAATCCCAAGGAGGGGCCAGCCAACGAATGAGGGTTGACTTCCGTGACCTCAATGCCTAATCTAGTTGCGACAAGTGGTCTTTTGTGGGTCATTTGGCCATGCTCTAAATCCCGATGAAGATACAATTAATGAACCTAGGACTGGTAGCTGAAACCTCAGCTCAATCCATAAATGGAAAACACAAAAGTTATGGCTAAGGAGGCAGGACTGTCAGTAGGGTACAACAACGATCAATTTGTTTGTAGGTACATACTGAAACTGGTTTGCGTCTAACAGGAGGAAACACACACATTCTGACAGAGGACTGCTTAGATGCAAAGATTTGAATTGCATTGCCAGACGACACTCTTAGCAGTGGTGAACTGATATGAGTATAAGTAGATCAGTTTGATATTTTTTTAAGGTCGTCAACTTGTTGAGCAGAGATCCCTATTTTGTAATATTTTGATGCCAGAACTGTTCTCTAGTTATATATAAAATTGAGACTTTCACATTAATAGAAGTCAAATTCTTTCATATCTTTGTTTAAACTGTACTGAAACACTCAGGCATGGAGGATCCAGTCGAGGGTAGTGAATTTATTGTAATGTAGGTTTGATTATAGTAGTGTCATGACCAGTTTTAGTCAACTTCCTTGTCATCTTATTTCCCCTTCCATTGAAAGGCTCGGGCATGGAGGATCCAATCAAGTTGTTGTAGTTGCAATGTGATGTAGGTTTGATCATTATGATGCTATGACATATTTCAATGTTTGAAGCTTGAGTTCAAGAGTGCTCTTAAGCCTGATTTTTTCTTCATCAAGATGCTTGAAATCTGAAAGCCCATGACAAGCTTGTTCACCTTTATCACTAAGTATTCCATCTACCCACCCTTAAACTCAAATCATTGACTGAAGTTAATGTGGCCCTCACTTCCATGTACATTGCTTGTCCAGTTTCTGTGATTAAAATCATTCCTGTACTGAATTTTGTCCATTTGACCTCCACTCATGAAACCAACATCCACCAAACATTCTTATGGGTACTGGTCTTATCCTCCTGCAATCTGAGGGTGACTCTCAGTGCTAACATTCTTGGCGTCATTGTCGGGGAAAAAATTGAATACATTTCCCTGGGATTGAATGACAAAGAAATTCTAATTCTGAAGGTGCATCAGAAATCAATGACTTGAAGATTGCAACTTGCACCTGGCGAATCCACTGTTTAAGTTGTGGCTCCTAAAGGCAGACACCTGAGGTCTACTCCAGAATTGCCTTTGGAAACACCTGAAGCTGACCCAAAAAAGATCATCAAAAAGGGAAAGAACTCTCGAGAAGGGATTTCAACTGTTGTGCCAGGTGATTATGGTAATTTACAAACTTCTTATTTTAAAACTTCAGTAGCTGCATCTAATTCTCCTGTTATACCATCTGTTGAAATTTTCATAAGTTAGAATTTTGGAAGTTTTCATGTTGAACTTCCCCCCTCTAGTATTCATTTGGAAGAATAAAGTTTTGAAACTCCGGTTTCTCCTGATATTGTAAAGTGGTTCAGAGCCAGAGGCTCAGAAGGTTGTCCTACATTGGCTTTTCCTACCCCCTCTCCTGCCAACATTGTTGCATTTAAAAAAGGGGAAACTTCTTGTCCTCTAAACCCCATATTAGTTTCCTCCAACACTCATCCATTTCCTCTTTCTCCTAGAAACATAGCTGCAGTCCTACCTGCCCAAACTCCTTCTCCCCTTGGTTCTCCTATAGTTCACATTCCAATGGTAGGTGCTTATCCTCCCAGAAACAGAATGGATGCCATAGTGGCTGCTAGGTATGCCCCTCTTGTTTTACCTCGACCTATGAATGCCCTCCTAGTTGGATATTACCTCAAGTACATGCCCAAGTTTACAGGAGAGGAGGACATAACTGTAGAAGAACACCTTTAAGCCTTTTACACTTATGCAAATAATCTTAATATTGAAAATGAGCATGTTTGGTTGAGATTTTTTGTATAGATTCTTGATGGTGAGGCTAGAAAGTGGTTCAAGGACTTGAATCTTGGATATATTGATGGGATTGAATCCCTGGATGATGCATTCCTGAGACATTGGGGGGATAAAAAAGACTTCCTTTATTATATCATAGAGTTCGGGTCTCTTAAGAGAGAACAAGGAGAGTCTTTTTCAGAATTCTCCAAGATATTTAATAATATGTACAATAAGATTCCCACTAAGATCAATCCTACTGAAACCTCTGCCAATATCACTTATGCTAGTGCTTTTGATCTTGAGTTTTTCCTATTGCCGAGAGAAAGAAGAGTTACCTCATTGGCTCATATGAAAGACGCACCCCTTGAAGTAGAATCCAATGTGTTGGTAGTTGATAAACTTAGGAGTAAGGATGATAGAGACATGAGAAAAGGTAGGACTAAAACTTCAACCTTTGGTTCCTCTTCTTCCCACCCTCAAGTTTGTGAGTTAGAAAATCTGGTAAAATCACTTTTTGCAGAAATGGAGAAATTGACATTTGAAGGGAAACATGGCTATAAGAACACCCAAAACACTGACAACAATGAAAATTTTAGAAGAACAAATAATGTCTCTCAGATCATCCAGAGACATCAAAGAAATAGGGATAGGGATGATAAAAAAATCCAAGCCCCTCTCCAAAAAAACCTTGTTACTGATGAGGAAGGAGAGGAAGAGGAAATTGACCCTGAAATCCATTGTCTTGGTGACACCTCTTCGTTCCCCCATTTAACTCAGACTACATATGAGGAGTCCCTCATGCATAGCTAGCTAAATGAGATGAGAAAAGGGAAAGAACCATTGGCAATCCCAATAGATATAACCTCAGGTCCAAAAAGAATGAGGGAAATCTTGATAGTCTTGAGCAACCTATTGGAAAAAAGCATCCTGGTAAGGAGGTGGAAGCTAACAGTAAAGAAAAAGAGGCTCATAACCCTAGGAAGTGGTTAAGATCCCTGTCCCAGAAGTCAAGAAGGTTCTGAAGCCTCCCTCTTCTTTTATCTTTGAGAATGAAATTCCAAATATTAAAATTCCTGTACCTTTCTTGGAGCTAGTTAAAATTGAGGGTTTCAAGAGGTACCTCTCCAAAGTGCTGCAGCCTGAGCCTTTACCTCATTCCAAAGATTCAGTCAACCTCCAATATGAGAAGTCTGTTATCATAATGGGACCTTTGGTGGAGGATAGAGATGAATCCTCCCCTCATTTATATACCTATTTGAATATCCATGATAAGGTGTTGCACAACTAATTGATGGATTCATGGGCATCTCACAATCTCATGCCTAAGATTGTCATGGAGGATCTCAGGTTGGAGGTTACAAATACTTACCATGCCTGTACTCTTTTGACTCGAGGAAGGTGAAGTGCCTTGGGGTTATCAAAGACTTGGTTGTTTCTTTGTTCTAGTTTCCAATGGAAAGTGTGGTCATGGATATTGTGGTGTTGATGTTCCCCCTAAGTTTGGGATGCTTTTCTCTAGATCTTGGATAAAGATACTGGGGGGAACCTTGCAGATGGATCTTTCATATGCAACTATTCCTATGTTTTGGGAGATCATAGAAGGCTTTACAGAGAAGCTCAACTTACTTACATTATCAGTGATGAAGCAAATCTGACCAACCACCCCATTTTTGCAGTAGACACTAATCTAGGAACCATCATGTTACAACTCACTGATGGACCTCAAGCACCTATTGAAATCGGAAAGAAATGCATCACCTCTTGTGAAGACCCTCCTTCCAATATCTTTGTTTGGAAAATGTTTTTTGATGGAGCCTCTTCTAGGGAAGGTGTTGGTTCTGGGGTAGTTTTCATTTCCCCTACCAAAGAAGCCATATCTCTGTCTTATAAGCTTGAATTTGAAACAAAAAATAATGTGGTAGAATATGAAGCTCTTGTTTTGGGTTTGAGAGATGCCAAAGACATGAACATTGAGGAGCTAACATTGTTTGGATATGTTTAGCTGATTGTTCATCAAGTCAGAAATAGGTATCAAGCTAAGCAACCCAGGTTAAGGGACTACATAAATGAAGTCTGGGATCTTGTTGACAATTTCTTCTTGGATTTTAATATCTCATTTTTTCCAAGGGAGGAGAATTCTGTGGCAGATTCCTTGGTTGTTTCAGCAAGCAAGTCCAGGTTTCCTTTCCCCCCTAAACTCAAGTATGATGCGGAGGTAAAATACAGACCCTCTATTCCTGACAAAGTGAGACATTGGAAGGTTTTTGAGGATGATCTTGAGATAAAAAGGTTTCTTGAGACTGTGGATGAATTTTATGATATGCATATTGATCAGGATCAGGACACTGAAGAAAACCCTCATGCTGATGTTTTCCTAAATAAAATTTCTAACCATCATATTGTTCAATTTCCAAGTAATCATATTCCAAAGGGACTTGTCCCCTTGGAGAGATTGTTCGATAGAAGCAATGTTGTTGTAAAGGTTAAAGGTTTAGCTGAGGAGGCCGAGGTAACTAAATGCAATTTAGGAATAGAGGAGGATCCCAAGTATGTCAAATTGTCAAGCAATCCGTCGAAGGAGCAAAGGGTTGAATATGCCAAGCTTTTGAAGGAGTTTGCTAATGTGTTTGCTTGGAAATATGAAGATTTAAGTACATATGACACCATCATCATTGAACATAAGATCCCTTTGAAATAAGAGGAAAAACCTTTCAGGAAGAAACTCAGAAAGATAAATCCCATGTTGTTGCCTATTATGGAGAAGGAAGTAAAGAAGCTACTAGATGCCCAAATCATCATTCCCTTGAGATATTCAGAATGGGTGGCTAATTTGGTGACTGTGAGGAAGAAAAATGGGGAAATCAGATTATGTGTAGATTTCAGGGATTTGAATAGGAGCTCCAAAAAAGATAACTACCCCTTGCCAAAGATGGAGAAAAATTTGAAGAGAGTGACTGGGTCATCTAGGATGTCCATGATAGATGGTTTTTCTGGCTACAATCAGATTTATGTCTTTCCTGAAGATAGAGAGAAGACAACTTTCGCTACTCCTTGGGGTACATTCATGTATGCTAAAATTCCGTTTGGATTGATGAATGCAGGAGCAACCTTCCAGTGAGCCATGGAAATTTCCTTTGTTGGGGAGAAAGATAAATTTGTAGTCATCTATCTAGATGACATTACAATATTCTCAAGGTCTAATAAAGAACACTGTCACCATATGAGGAAAGTCTTCCTGAAGTGTAGAAAATTTGGTCTCTCCCTTAACCCTAAGAAATATTGATTTGTTATGAAAGAGGGATAATTGTTGGGGCATATTATGTTAGCTAAAGGGGTAAGAATTCATCCAAGCAGAGTAGAGGCCATCCATACCTTATCTCTTCCTAGATCTAAGAAAGAGGTTTAGTATTTCTTGGGAAAAATCAACTTTCTGAGAAGATTCATTTCTAATTTTGTTGAGTTGGTTAAGAATATTACAACCATGCTTAGAAAAGGAAGTAGGGTGAAATGGAATGATGAGTCCATATATTCTTTCAACCAAATCAAAAGGAATTTGAATGAAGCACCTATGCTCATCAACCTTAACTATTCTAAGGAGTTTATGATATTTTCTTTTGCATCATCTGATACATTGGTTGTTGTTTTGTTATAGAGAAATACAGAGGGGTTAGAGCAACCTATTTCCTTTTTCAGCAGAGCATTAAGGGATGCATAAATGAGGTATGATATCATGGAGAAGCAGGCATATGCTTTGGTGAAATCCCTAAAGGCTTTCAGAATAAATGTTCTGCATTCAAAAATCATTGCATATGTCCCCTCAGCCTCAGTAAAGGAAATACTGATCCAACCTGACATAGATGGGAAGAGAAGCAAATGGATTGCAAAAATTTAAGAATTCGACATTGAAATAAAACCCACTAAATTGGTAAAAGGCCAAGGTTTGTCCAGGCTACTAGCTAAATCAAAATGCGAGTCTTTAGGGGTTAATTTCATGAACATAAACCCATAAAATCAGCAAGATAATATTGTTGATGTCAACCTCAATTTGGAAGAATACACTTGGTATAAAAATATCATATATTTTCTGTAGAAGTTGAGGCCTCCTGATGGTTTGGAAAAGAACAAGGTGAGGTATTTGAAGCTCAAAAAAATCAAATATTGTCTCATTGATCAGGTGTTGTTTTGGAGGGATATTCTGGGAGTTTTGTTAAGATGTTTAGACCCACAGAAAGCCCAAAAAGCCATAATAGATTTTCATGATAGCTCATGTGGAGGACATCAGTTCTGGAGAACCACAGCCTACAAGATCCTCATAGCTGGGTATTTATGGCCCAGCCTCTTTATTTATTTTTGTGTAAAGATAATAGCTTGTGTCAAGTGTCAAAATTTTTCTGGAAAGAAACAACTCAAATATTTGCCTTTGAGGTCTGTAATGGTTTCTAGACCTTTTCAACAATGGGGCCTTGATTTCATTAGAGAGATCCACCCAGCCTCAAGGGGCCAACACATGTGGATTTTGACTGCCACTAATTATTTCACCAAATGGATATAAACCATCCCTACAAGGAGTGATTCCCACAAAGTTATCATTAGCTTCCTTGAAGATATCATGTCCAGATTTGGCTGTCTAAGAAGGATTGTTACAAACAATGTTGCCTCTTTCAAAGATGAACCATTAATCAAATTCTTTGAGCAGTATGGAATTGCATTAGTCCATTATACTCCCTACTACCCTTAGGGAAATGGTTTAGCAGAGTCCTCTAACAAGAGCCTCATAAATATAATCAAGAAATTGTTAGAAGACAACAAGAAAGTCTGGGACTCAAAGCTGAAATTTGCATTATGGGATGACAGGGTCACAACAAAGAGGTCATTGGGTGTTTCCCATTTTCAGCTTATATATGGGGTGGAGGCTATTTTCCCTACTCATATTTCCTTGTCTGTGGAAAAATTCCTCTAGAACTACCAAGGAGAACCTGATGATACGGTCAGGAGGATACAACAGTTGGTGGAAGTACAACAAACTAGGGAGTAACTGCTTGATAAAGCTCATGATCACCAGCAGAGGATAAAATGAGATTTTGACAAGAAGGCAAGCAAGGAAATTTTTAAGCTGGGGGATCTCGTGCTCAAGTGGGATTCCCCCAAGAAAGACAACGAAAAACATGGTAAATTTGAAGCCTTGTGGATTGGTCCCTACAAGATCTCTGAAGTATTTTCAAATAACACCAATAAGTTGTAGAGCTTGGAGGACTCTGAAGTTTTGGGAAACCCTGTCAATGGGCACTTTCTGAAGAAATATTTTGTTTAATCCATGATTGGCTTTCTGCCATTGTAATTAACACTTCTTTTCATTTTCTATTTAAATAAGAGACTCCATAACCCAAAGGCTAAGGCACTAGAACTGTGCATTTTTGGAAGCTCACAGGGAGCATGCCATCCCCTGTGGAGCCAATGTTATCACATACATTTGTTCAAGTTCATAGGTGACAACCATCATCGCACAAAGAAGACAAAGGTTACAATGGTGGTTTTTCCCCTGCACAGGTTCGATGTGGCACTATATCTAAATGAATATGGAGGGAATCTAAAGTTAGTGGGCATATAAAGTTTGGTGGGGGTGCTAAAAGTAGTTGATGCACCTAGATCTTAGGTCCCCTCAGATCGATGAACTCAGATCATTTTGGGTCTGCAACATGCGCGTTTGATAAAATCTGAGAGGTGGGCTGAAATGCAAACCACTATTTTGTGGGGTGGCAATGTGGCAAGCGACAATGCATTTCAGGCACAAAAGTGGTGTGAGCCTAAACCACTTCGCACGACCCTGAAATCACATGCACAATTAATGTCCTATCCCATATCGATGGGTGGCTGCTCGATAGTTGTCCTGCTACGCTCCAATCCCAAGGAGGGGACAACCAATGAACAAGGGTTGACTTCCATGACCTCAACGCCCAATCCAGTTGTGATAAGAGGTCTTATGTGGGTCATTTGGCCACACTCTAAACCCCAATGAAGATATAGTTAATGAAGTTGGGAATGGTAGCTGAAACCTTAGCTCAATCCATAAATGGAAAATGAAAATGTTATGGCTAAGGAGGCAAGACTCTCAGCAGGGTAAAACAATGGTAAAGTTCTATGTAGGTACATACTGAAACTAGTTTTCATCTGACATGAGGAAACACGCACAGTTTGATAGAGGGTTGCTCAGACACAAAGCTTTGAATGGCATTGCTAGACCACACTCCTGGAAGTGGTGAACTGATATGAGTATAAGTATATCAATTTGATATTTTGTTAAGGTCATCAACTGGTTGAGCATAGCTCCCTATTTTGTAATATTTTGATGCTAGAACTGTTCTCTGGTTATGTATCAAATTTGAGACTTTTGCATTAATAGAAGTCAACTTATTTCATCTCTTTGTTTAAACTGTGTTGAAACACTCAAGTAATGAGGATCCAGTCGAGGGTTGTGATTTTATTGTAATGTAGGTTTGATTACAGTAGTGTCATGACCAGTTTTAGTCAGCTTCCTTGTCATCTTATTTACCCTTCCATTGAAAGGCTCGAGCATGGAGGATCCAGTCGAGTTGTTGTAGTTGCATTGTGATGTAGGTTTGATCATTATGTTGCTGTGACATATTTCAATGTATGAAGCTTGAGTTCAAGAGTTCTCTTGAGCCTAATTTTTTCTTCATCAAGCTGCTTGAAATCTAGAAGCCCATGGCAGACTTGTTCACCTTTCTCATTAAGTCTTCCATCTGCCCACCCTTAAAATCAAATCACTGACTGAAGTTAATGAGGCCCTCACTTCCATGTACATTGCTTGTTTAGTTTCTATGATTAAAATCATTCCTGTGTTGAGTTTTGTCCATTTGACCTCCACTCATGAAACCAACATCCACCAAACATTTTGATGGGTACTAGGCTTATCCTATTGCAATCTGAGGGTGAGTCTCAGTGCTAACACATTGGAACAAAAAGTGATTAGGAACATATTGTCTTGATTTGAGATAATGGTTCGTGGGAGATGTTATCTCCGATTTCCAGGGATAACTAAGGAGTGTATGTCTTGAGGTTGTTAGGTTGCATACATGGAGTACTGAGAGATAGTTGGATGACATCATCCACTTTCACATACAAAGTCCTGTTGATGATTAAAATCACAACGAGGAATTTCGCCCACAAAGTATTGCTTAAGCCTTATTATTTAAACTATGCTAATAATATAATACTAGTAGGTGTGACCCCCTTGTAGACTAGAGGCTCAAAGATACAGATATCACACATTTTTCTGCTGTTGTTTCGACGTTGCTTACACAGTCCTATATGGTTGACAATGCAGTCTTGGTTTCTTTTTGACATAGTAACATGTGGATATGCAATTCAAAGCATTATTTTTTATGTTATGATGGGCATGTATTTACATTTGCTATGATTTAATCATGTCACAAATCGTCATGATCGACTACTTGGCCACATATATACAAGAAATATGTTCGTAATAAAATAACCAAAACAAAGAAAGAAAACTCAAGAAAAAATCCTAAAAGGAAAGGATCTATGTTTGAGCTATGTTAAGGATTATATGCAAATGGAAAAGTAAAAGATGTTAGTGTTAGTCCTAACACTAATATGGTTGGTTAGTGGCTATGTGATTTTAATTTGATTTATTTTGAGGCGCATGTAACATTGCAATACATATGATATGACATAAAAACTTGGCAAAGGTTAACGTGTGATGTTTGGGTGGCACATTGGGCAAGGAATATCGTCGCAGATTTCAATGGTTTGGCCATTGAATACATGGTTAAATGATATGGTGAATGTTTGGCTATCTTGTACTTCAGAATTGAATAGGATAGGAGATGGAAGTGATGTGTAGTAAATGCACGTCACTCCATACTTCCCCCATCGTTCATCACCCTAGTATTGTTCTTTGTTTCATTTCGGTCTGTTGGTGGTTAAGCTTTGCATTTCAGACTTGGGAAGAAGAATGCTCGGTCATCTTTCCCTTTTAAGATCTTTGTTACATGTATGGTTCTTTTTCACTCCATCCATGAATTATGCTCTGTGTATGAACAAACAATGGCTGAGTAATGCTTGGGTTTGTGTGTTCCTTAGAATTTCAACTTTGTAAATGCATGTTATTTCTCTCTGAGATGACCGTGTAATTGTTCGGATTGCAAGAAAAAGAATTGTTTTTTTGGTTGAGTTGTACATTCACTGTGTTAGTTAAAATTGTGGTGAGTCTTTGTGGATATTAAGTGAGTGTGGTATTATCACTCTGCGTTAAAATGGTGCAAGGTTTCTCTCTTTATATTATTGTCAATTTTTCCCTCACAGTCATGAGTGTAACCCTATCCAGTCGCATTCAGATTACCATTCGGTTGTTGTGTGTTTTCTTCATACCAGAGTCATGGTCATGGGCTCATTCTCATTGTCTTGGCACCAAAGTATCTCAATATCCAGTCTTAGGGTGGCCATAACGTTGATATATACCGTATGGTTCTAGGATGATATAAGTTATGCCTTTGTGTTATGTTTCCTCACTGGTATTGTTGTCAAATGGCTTGGCTCTTAAGAAAATAGACAGAGGTTATATCTCTATGTGTTCTTTGTAACTGTCACTGTTTAGTTTACATTCACCTCTCCTCTGCAAATGTAAAACACACTATGTCCACCGATTGTTTCTAACCTACTCGTCATTGTGTTTCTTTGTGGCTAATTGTTGTTCCATAGCCCAAACTGGGAGTTATAAGGAGACCCTGTGGCTTACTACTATGTCTGTATCGAAAGGGTTTTTCCTGTGGTTGATATGTCCCCGAGGACCTCCAGTTCTCTGTGTTATTGTTAAATGAGCAAGATCTTGATTGCCTCCTTGTATTTGTTTTCGATAGAGCCCAATTTTAAATCTCCAACTGTTCTTGCTCCCTTCAGGCATCTTCTTGGTTGTCAAATATTGGTTATCAAGTGGAGTGGTTATGGAATTTTCCATCGAATCCCTATCTTGTCCTTCTATGATTAAGTTGATTGAACAGTTACAATTGGGAGCGTACAATAATATGTAGTCGAGGGCTGTCTTCTTTTCACTATGATTCCACTCATTGTGTTCTTACATTGTGGTCTTAATTGAAAATGGGAAACACCTATGTGTTTCGCTAGGCTCGATCAGGGTTATAGCTAATTATGGAAATGGCGATTGTGTGTATTTTCTTATGTTCAATGTGCATATATTATTGAATCATTGTGCATATTGTAAATGGTTACATCGACAACGATGAGGCTCAGGTTTTATGTTGACTGTGGTTCCATTGCAAAAACTTATTGGTTGATATGATGAAGAAAGTGTGTCATCGAGCATGTTTGGAAGTCTGTTCTTATTTGGAAAGGGACCTGTGTATATTTTAATTTGGGTTGATCATGAATTGGTAGAAAATGTATGTTGTTTTTATAGTGATGCAAAGGTGGAGCAATGTTTCTGCGTGTTTTCTTTAAATTCTTAAAAGGAAAGAAAATAAATTAAAGACCAAGCACTTTCTTAACATGACTGTTGAGTGTAAAGTTGTTTCGATTATGAGTATGATTGCACAGACTGTTATAAATTGAGAAGTTTTGAGAAATTTAAATGCTGGAACAACAAACAGTTTGATACATAGTAATTGTTGATATGGTGTTGGTATTTTTTGTATTGATTTTAGTACAGAGTTATGTTTATTGATTACTTGATTTTTTTTATGAACAATATTCATTATTTCCTTTCCATTCTCTCACTTTTCTGCACATTAAAAATCCCCTCACATTCCCAAATTCACTATTCATGCCATGTTCTTAAAATTAAATTATAATTAAATGAAAACTCTGTATGATAGCAATTGAAGGGTGACACGAAGATGAGTTATAGTTGATATGTTGTGTTATTAAAACAAATTTGATTGTTTGATGATTTGTTGAGAAGTAACCATGATATATTCCCTTTCATTTTATCACTTTTCGCTCAATACAACCCCTCATATATCCCATAACCCTTATTCACCCCCTTCTCATTGACAAGTATTAAACGATTTTTATGGATTGGATTGCATGAGTCTGATGTGTTGCTAAGCCAAACTTTGTTTCATATTTAAAGAGATGTCATGTATGGTTTGTTGAAGAAAATAATTGCTAATAAACACTACATACATAATAAGCTTCTTCAGCAGAGGAATCCATGGCTAGAATAACAGGGGAAGAGGAAATTGGAATAGGGGCCCTAGAAGGCCAAAGTTTCGATACATTTTGATGCAGATCCACAAGAGTTGAACCAGTTATTCCAAGCTGGGTTTTTCAACTGGATTGGGCAAGGGGTGGTCCAACCTAGGCCAAAAAGGCATCCTTTCCAACCCCCACATGTCCCTGGTATCCCAGTTCCCCCTCATGTCTCATTACAACCTGAAGTCCCTGGAAATGATAGATGGAAAGATATTGTCCACCCGACAATCTCCCAACATCGTGGCTGGCCTAATTTGTCTCTACCTGCTCCTCCTCCATTGGTTAACACAATTTTCCAAGCTTCCCCTGCACACTCACCTGTACAATATTCCCACACAAGAAATATGATAAAAACCGAAGCCCGCCATGAACCTGATAAAGGAAAAGTTGTTGCTGCCTCCTCCTCTCCCTCAAGTGAATCTGCCAAATCTATTTCATCTTGCATGCACATGAGAGATGATTGTTCTCATTTTATCAGTGAGATCAGACTTAAAGGCTCCACACAACCTAAGGAAAATTCATATAAATCAAAGGGAGACAACAACAACAAGGGGAAAATTGCCTCCCAAAGTGGAAAATATGGTTTTTGAGTGTTTTTATTTATTGATTGTTGAGAATAGTTGACTGTTGAAGTTTTTGGACAACACGCTATTTTTGGATATGTGGATATTATATTTTTTTGGATATGGTTTCAATTATCATTGATATTAATTTTCAAATTATGAGAGTGATGATGGGAGCCACAAGGACGGATGTGTTTGATTGATTGACTAGTTGGTTTATGTTTGTTAAGAAACTAAAGGGAGTCACAAGGGATCCCACCTACTAGTTTTTATTTATTAAATACCCTTATTATTATTTTATTAATTTTCCCCCTAAACTAATTAGTTGAGTTTTAGTTCACTTAACTAAAAGAGGTAGTTTAACTACATCAACTAATTCTGATTGCTTAAAGGAAAAAAGAGAAGGAGGAACAAAGGGAGAATAGAAGGAGAAAACATACTAAGGTTTGCTCTTGAGTTTTATTGAGATAGTTCAGTTTTAATTCATTCTTTAATTCATTGAAAGCCTAATTCTCTTTTATGACAATAGGGTCCTATTGTAGGCAACAAGATTCAAGGATGAATTACATCATTCAAACACTTGTTTTTCAGAGGTGTTGATCTATCTTTGATAGTCTGTGTAGACTTGTCTATTTGTGAATTAAATTTCATGACTGATAAAGGATATTGTGCAGAGTCGAGTGGGAAACAATCTGTGGCATGTTGATCCATCTTTTAAAGTTTAGTTTTTACTTTTTGTTAGAAGTCCTTTTGTATGGTTTTCATCGGGGACATCTAAGTTTGACTTTGGTCCAAACTTCCTCAAGGAATTTTGTAAAGAGAACAATTCTTTTGATTAATTGGAATGAAATAAGTGATTTCTTTCTATATCATCCGTGTTAATTATTGACTTGGTATTTTTTCTTCTCTCTCTACATTTACTTTCACATCTATTATATTCAGAAAATTACATTAATATTGAATTTTTCAACAATCTTTTAATTATAAGAAAATCAGCCTAAGCCCTTGTAACCAATACTTGTGGATTAGGAAACAATTTTTGAGGCTATAAACGTAAGGTGATATTCCCATCTATCTTGCTTTAGCCAATGCTTGAGTAAGATCATTTCATATATTTTCCTTAACAAGGACCACTTCACCACCATAGATCTCAGGTTCATCATGATGGTATCAACCACATTAGTTTTCTTTCGGAAGATGATGGGTCTTTCTCCATGAGGTATAATTCAGGTATTTTGGTAAGTGTCACTTAAATATTTCAGGCATTTGAGTATGTTTCATTTAAAGCTGCTTTTGATTATAGAATGTTTGCTTGGAGGTTACGCTCTTTTCCCTATTTCACCTTGGTGGTTGAAAATGCGCCCTATAAAGTGGTAACCCTTAGGGATGGGTTTGATACTAAGAGGTCTCCTTGACAAGTCATCATGCCACTCCCATTCATACTTATCATTTTTCATCACTTCACCCCTTGTTCATCTCCTTATCTTTTGGGATTTTCGGGTGTATTGACCCAAGAAGGGATTGTACCTCTTTTCATAGGAAGAAGGGGTTGAAAGCCTAGAGGTTTGTAGCAGGAAAAAAATAAAATCCAATCATAAAACTTCTATATTCTTACCCATGGATCCTGAGAACAATGAAATGTCTCTCATAAGAAACTTATGAGACTCGTGAAAAATAATAATATAAAAATGCCAACCAAGATAGAGAGTGTGTGGGAAATGTTTTTAATGCTTAGATAGAAGTCCCACACGTTGTATTCAACTTGGGAAAGCACAATGTGACCAAGGTAGAGTCAAGGTGGGAAATGTTTTTCATGCTTAGGTAGAGGCACCACCTTGGCTTCAACCTGGAAACATCTTAAAAAACAAAAGGCAATAAATGGGCTTGGAAAAAGGATGCATTGAAAACTAAGGTGCAACACACCCTCTACAAAGGCACCCATAAATGAGACAATACAAACCCTTGTATGTCATGAACCCCATTCCCAAAGGTCTTAACCCCCCATTGAATTCACCTTCTCCACATGAATTAGAGATCTTTCCACCTAGGAAACACTCCTTAATTTGAGGAATGATCCACCCAATAGGTCATCTTGTCAACCCTCCCATACCTAAACTTGGCAAATTGCATAGGGCCTTTAAAAACTTGTTTAATTTGATGAGTTAGTATTTAATGTACATGCTTAGACATATATTATATTAAATGTGATTTTACTTGCCATGATGCTTTTAATTGAGATCCTTGGAGGGTGCACTTGTCTGTCTGTGCAAGACCTTGACTGCTGGAAGATTTCGAGGAACAAACCTAGCTTGGGCCTTGATTGGGGAAAGAAACACCATAGGTTGGATGCCATAACACATACCTTGGGGAAAGAAGGAAGATGAAAGTTTCCTTTGGAGGCAAAGGAAGACACCATTGAGGACCTCACTTGGCCCCTACAAGCCCAACGATTTTCCTTTGGAGGCCAAAACGTCACATTTGGAGGGATTGACGTCAACCTAGGGCTAGGGTTTTGGTGGTGATTATGGAAACATGGGAAATTTTGATAGGAAGATCCCTTGTAGTGAGGAGGAGACCCTTGGTTTGAGGACACATGGCCTTTGGAGGCCTAACGCTATCTCCTTTAGCCCCAACGACTTGATCATAGTGCCAAAATGTCACTCAAGGAGATGACATCATGTTTTAGGGTTTTTCTTATGTGCAATTTTAAAATTATGTTGTAAAGGGGAAAAGTAAAGGAGGTCAACATCCTTACCGAGTGGTTTACTCTAATTTTAAGTGGAAAAATGCAATTTCAAAACTTTGTATAAATAAGGATAAAACTCATTTCATTTTATCATAACTTTCCCATCTTGGAGAAGATACTTGGGTGAAAGTTTCACCCTCCGTGGAAAAATTGGATATCTCTCTCTTGTGAAAATTTATTTTGGTGACTTCTCTTGGTATATTGTGGAACTAATGTGGTGAGAACCTCTTGGAGGCTTACTTTCTTGCTTGTTGATGGATATGTTTTGGTAAACTAGGGTTTGATCTTGCATCTTGTGGAATCGGTAAAGAAATTTCTTCATTTATTGGTGTTTTCTTCTTCTTCCATGCTATTCTTGTTTTAAACCCTAGGGGGAGTATAAGTACATACACCCTCCTCCAAAAATTCATCTCATTTCTAGTTGACAAGTCATTTTAACCAAGGTTGCTAGGAGCAATACAAGGATGTACACCCTCCTAGATTTACCTTAGTTTGATTTGGATATCGTAAGGACTAAAAGGGCTTACACCCCTAGGGATATTGTGGATCTAAATCAAAAATCCAAGACTCCATTTAACCAAATATTAAGGCCACTTATACGAATTTTTTATTGGAGAAATAAATTGCTTGCATTGGGTAACGTTATTTTTCAAGATTTTCAAATTGTTTGAAGTGGAATCAATTCTATGCTCTACTATATTGCTTGAGCCACTAGGGCGTCCTCTTTATCCAACGATATCTTATTTCTATTATAACATTAAAGCTACAACAAATAGGTCTGTATCAAATTGCTCTCAGAATTTTACTTTTTCTCTCTTTTCAATTGCCAAAATTTGTTAGAAAGCTACCATAATAATCTACTTGACATTGTGCATCCTTTGGGTAGTTTACTTGCAACTTTGGGTGGTTGTAATTTTATGATGTAGCAATATTTTTCTACAGCCATAAGGATTTTATAATATCTCTGCCATAACATCTCTGAAAAACCCTATATTATTGCTAAAGTCTCGTCTTATCTCACTTGAGTTATACTAGTCATTGCTATCTTATCTTTTGCATCTTTAACTAGAATTTAGTGACTTATTTAGCATATTTGATTATCATTTACTTTCTGATTTATATCATTGTTTACTACTACTATATAGGAGATAAAGCTTCACTTGATTTTTCATTGGATATTTTGGCTTGTACACTTGTCTTTTCTTGTGTCTCGGGAAGGTACAACTATCTTTCGCAAGTACTCAAGCACTTGAAAACCATTGAATATCTCCAAGACTCGTTCCCAAGCTATTTCCACTTAGTAGTTTTACCTATAGGGGCATCATATTCCATAACCTCACTTTCCATCTCATTTCTCTCTAAGGTCACCGAGATTCCCCCCTTGTGTAGGATTTCTCCTTCACTAAAGCAACGGGGGGGGCGGGGGTTTATCTAAGGTGACAATGGGTAGGCTCTCCCATATTTCTCACAAATATTGTGGATTGGGTCAGGATTTTCCTAACCTACAATTTGTGTGATAAAATTTTGGGGTTGTTTCCAGGGAGGATTTTGAATCCTCTTTCATGCCCTAATGACACTTTGGCAAGCTTCCATATCAAAGCCTTTACCTCTAGATTTCCTGGTGACTCCACTTGAAGGAAGTTCCCCGTCCACCCTTGATGAACTCTTCTTGAAGCTAATATGGCGAATTCACCATCCCATATTCCACCTTCCCATAATACTTTCCCCTCAAGAAGATTCAATCCTTCTAAGTTTTACCAAAGAAGGCCTCCTCTCAAACCTACCATTGTCAAAACCCTATTCCAAGGTAACCTCCCCCCTACTCCAATGGCTCACCCTTGGGAAAAATACCTCTACAAACCCTTAAACATGGCAAGCATCCCTGAATATCCAAATTCCATACTAAAAGAGTCTCAAAAGTTGTGGGGATAAATATATACACTATTAATTCCCACATTTAATTATCAATTGTGACTCATAAGATTTGAGGTGTAGGCACAGAAAATGAAGGATCAGAGCCTAGGCTAACCTAATCTGAAGCCGGAAAAACAATCTTGAAACCCATGCTGCAGGAAATTAACACTAAGGATTCATCACTAGGGCGTAGGAATAACTTAGTGCTATAAATGCTTAGATCACATTCTTTCATGGACTTGGGGTGATGCTCATGTGATTAATCGTGAGTAGCTTACTTAAGTTTTATGTCCTCCAATGATTATTTCCTATAGTGGATCCACACTTAAATGCAATAAAAGAAACAAGCAAATGGAAATGAATTCAAATGACATGAAATAAACTAACATCTTGGGAAGAATTATAATGCAGGAAGGCTATATCTCATGAGTTATACCTATAATATATCCGTTGGTGATTGAAATTACAAGCTTGCAATAAGAAGCCAAACAAAATGAAATACTAAAACAAAACTATGTGATCAACAATTTATTGAAAATATTTATCCTAAAATGGGAAGATTAAATTCTATCCTGCAAAATGATAACAAAAGGATCCATCAATAACAAAAAAAGGATACTCTCAAGCACATGGGAAATGACAAAGAACTCTCCATGTTAAAATATATTAATCTCTTTTTTTCTTGGTGGCTGAAAAACCCTCCCCAGGCTACACGCATGCTCACTAGAGCACCCCCTTCACACCTGCCCCCTCACCATGGCCCCAGGAGGGGGGCTCAAGTCTCCCCCACCCCCTCTCCCTCTTGAGATTGATGCTTTTAGGAAGTTGGTTGTTGCATGAAATAAACGACCTGCCTCTGATTCACAACAAAAATTCATTAAAAGACTGGACAACATCCCTTCAAATGACCTACCACCAGAAGAAACTTGTAGATCTATGTTGCACTTGGTTGAGTAGGGGCTCATTGAGAAGTTCATGAGCTTATGGCCTTCTCCCAAAGCCGTATATGCATGGGTGCAGAGGAATTGGAGTCCTCTAGTACATGAAGGCATCAGAAGCCATCTGGTTGGCATGGGATTCTTCATCTTTGTTTTTGACAAATTAGAAGACATAAACCTCATCTTCAGGAACAGACCATATTTTATGGGACCTCAAGGTTTGTACCTAAACAAATGGTCCCAAGATTTCTATCCAATGCAAGATGTGACCTCCCTTGTTCCGGTCTGGGTGCGTCTTCCTCATTTACATTTGCATTGCTAGAATCCAAAGTCCCTAGAAGCCATTGGAAATACCCTCAGAAAATACATCGACAAAGCCAACAGAAAGGAACAATATTATTGTGCAATAATATGCGTGGAATTCGATCTAGAGGTTGGACTCCCAAAAGCCATACAACTAAAGGTTGCAGACTGGTCTTGCATCCAAGAATTGGACTATGATAAAATTCCATTTAAATGCAAGTATTTCCATGGATATGGTCATTTCGCCCGACATTGAAAAAAGAGAGCCGAGGAGGAGGTGGAAAACTTGAAAGGCAATCAATGGAATCAACTTCAGAAATCAACCCTGACAAAACCCAACAATAGATCTAAATGGAAAGGTTGTCAAAGGGGCCTGATTCCCCCTATGTAGGGAACGCCCTTGGGGAAGGGAGCTCAACCCTCCCAATCCCAAAGTCTTTCAAAAAACCCTTTGAAATCCTAAGCAACCCTCCAAAAATCCCAGAGTCAATGATTGAGGAAATGGAACAACAGACCCTATCTCCCACAATAGGGAAAAACAATGGTGAGATTCATCCTAGCCCCCCAATGGGAGCTTCCTCCTCCCCTACCTACGCAGATATAATAAAAAAGAAACCTCCAGAAAACTCCAGATCTTTGGAGGATGAGTCTTTTGAAATACCTTCAAAAAGAGCAGGGAGAACAACACATAAAGAAGCAAGAGAAGAAGAAGTTGAGAGAAAAAAAATGAAAGAAAGACAAC
>JZKD02S2336185.1:342748-386930 GCA_000966675.3 Picea glauca
AAAAAATTATATATATATATATATATATATATATATATATAATTTCTTTCTTTTCCCACAAAGAATAGGGGGTCTCATCACGATCCAAACTACCATGATCATAGGATAATAACCTAAGTGACATTCCCACTATGGCTACCACACCAGGGCAATGGCCTTTGAAATTCTCTTTTGTCAAAGGATAAGAGGTCTCATCATGAGCCAGCTTGTTCACTTAAGTTACAATATAGTGAGTGACATTATCACTATGGCTACCAAACCAGGATAATGGTATTTTTGGAAAAGACAATTCAAACAAGTATCAAGGATAGAGGCTCATCTTAGGGTTAAAAGGAAACCCTGTCGAGGCTATGGACGCCTGCTAGAAACAATGGCTTTGCCTGTGGTATGGAAGTTACCTTAAACACCAAGTTTCTGCGTCTCTCTAGATTTCCTTAACTCAATAACGAGGTTATCATTTCGGTTGTATTCAATAACATGGAAGAGTAACAACATTATGATATGTGGGATATTATTTAACTGAAAAGATTTAATTTATTCGGCGCATGTATCCTTAAAGCATTCTTTTGAATATCGATATTTTCAATTCCACAAAATCGGATTAACATTTAATGATTACCAATAAATATGTTCTTCAAACATAAATCATTAATCCCAATTGGTGACCGCTGCACAATCATTACTTTTCATCATCAATACTTACAATCATTACTCTTCCCTACACTGATGGTTGAGGTCGACCTTTCTATTAATGCGGGGAGTGGACACTCGACATGCTTCTCGATACAAATAGTAATGATTGTAATAAATACCTTCATTTGTATACATTTGTTGTCTCTGATATTTGTTATTCTCGGTAATTTTTTCCTCCAAGATGGTCTAATCACGTCTGCTACCAGGAATGATAGTCGTCCATATTTTCTCACAAAATGGGTGGCAGAGGTGTGTGTAGAGAACCCACTTTAATAAATCTTACAGAGAAAGTGAGAGACATCTTTCATCAATTGGGGTGGATGGAGTACTTCAACCGGCTACAAGGATATGACACGAATTTCATGCTTGAATTCTTTCAGAATCTGTAGGGGGAAAACTCTATGGTGCAGGGCATACAAATCTCAGTGACCCCAGAAATCTTAGCAGAGGTCACAGGCCTCCCTAACACGGGCATTCAGTGGACAGGACGATACATAGCATTGAAGGAAGTTGTGGAAACCTTCACAGACCCTGGGGAAGAATTAGATAAGAAAGGAAAGGGACTCAACTCTAGTACCCTCAGAGAACCATGGAAGGAACTTGCAGGGGTAATTCAGTGGTACATCACTTTTGATGGATGATATGACATAATTCAACATCGCCACCTCAAATTGTTGGCAGCTTTAAAACAACGGTTATTACTTAATATACCTTTCTTTCTAAATGACATATTACATGAGGTTTCCCTGAGAACACAAAAGTCCAAGGACCCTGTTACTGTTATCAACCACCACAGATTAGTTAAACTAATAACAATTAAAGCACTGAGTCAAACTCAATTGACCTGGGATAACCTGATTGAGGCCAATAGACCTCCACAACTAGAGCATCCTGAATTATTCCATGAAGAACCACCATAGAAAATCGAAGATAGACAGGCAGAGGAGACTACTACCCAAAGAGAAATCCCATCTCCTCAAACTGAAGCTGAGGTAGACCCTGCCCAAATCATAGAGACCCAGACCTCACAAACACAGGCATTAAAAAAAAAGAGGAAGAGAGAAACAACTTCCCCTACAACCATCATTTAGACAAGGAGAAGAAGCAGATGAATCCAGAAAACAACTGAAGCAATTCATGATACAACAAAACATCCTGAAGAACTTCAGAATTCTACATAATAGTCTCCATGCGAGAATGCTCAAGGAATTAGGCAAGAAGAACAGACCTCACAAAGGAATGATTAGGAAGACACCCAACCGACATTAGCACATCTGACAGAACAATTTATGAAGAGCTATGAGGAAGAAATAGTTTAGGTTTTAGGAAGCTTGGGAACCTCAGTTGACAGAGGCACAAATAATCCAGAAAAATTCCCACAACAACCCTCCTCTTCAAAACCAGTTGAATATTTTCCTGATATTGAAATGTCTTTTCCTGAGGACAGAGCACATGAAGAACCCCATTTTGAAACAAGAAGTCCTCTTGGATAGACAGAACAGTTGGAAGGAACAGAGGAACAACCATCGGCTGGCCAGAATGAAGAAGGCCTTGAGACCTCTCATAAACAACAATCAGCCAAGAGCCATAAGAAAATTAGAAAGTTAAAAAAAAAAAAAAAACTATTGAAGAAAAAGGCTAAGAAGGTTGAAGTTTTAAAGCAGAAGGTAGTTAAACTCAAGGAAATTATTAAGGAATTGAGGAAATAGTTAGAATAGGTAGATAAATCCCACAGAATAAAGAAGAACAAAAGGGCCAGAGTACAAGGAAGAAACCCTCTTCCTAAAGAAGCAGTCAGTAAAAATTCTGTAGGGATACAGACAGACCCTGAAGAAATAGTAGTGGAAGAAACAGTAGCTCAGAATGAGGAAGCACCTCCTTTAAAAACACAGGAAAATATGACATCTACAAAATCAATTGATGCTAAGGTGCAGACAACTCAACTCCTTGAGCAGAATGCTACCATCAGGAGATTGGAGGAAGAATTGATGCAGTCTCAACAAACCCTAGTTCAAAACAGAAATGAGTTATTGACTATGGCAGAACACCAAGCACTCGAGTCCCAGAAACAGAGTGTTATTGTGGACAGGTTGGAAGCAGAGCTAACATAGGTCCAGCAAGAATTAACTCAATCCAGGGAAGAGATGGGCACTATGGAAGAATAACAAGCATCCCAATCTCGAGCACAAGGTGTCACCATCGATAGACTAAAGGTAGAGCTGGGATAAGCCCAACAAGTATTGGCTCAACACCAAGATGAAATGGTAACTAGGACTGAATACCAAAATATTTTTAAAGAATTTAAGGACATGACAACAACAGAGGGTGAGACCTATGCTACGCTCACCAGAGCCCAAGAGAATATAAAAAAGGTGCAAACCCAATTAGAAAAAGCTTTGGAGCAAATCAAGGAGATCTGTGATGTCTACTTCGATGTTATTAATTGCAGATCCCCTACCACCAATAACACTTTATTCTTGTTGGAACTATATTTGTTATTGAGAGTGAAGGCCATCAGAGTGGGAAAACCTATTTCTTTTGCCACTGCACCTGAGTTTATTTCATGTTTCAGAGAGCAGGATGAAAAGGTACAATAATTTTTGTGTGAATTGTACCTTCATAATTTCATTCTGGAAGAAAAAAAGGAAGATAAACCTGGCCCATTCATAGGTGATATACAATTTCAAGCATTTCTTTCATTTACTTAGAATCAAGTCAGATGGGGTAAATCTTATAAAACCTTCCTAAAAAGGGAAGTTGGGCTAGATCTCTGGGTTAGAGGGGAACCTCCAAAGTCCTTTCTAGCCACTATGTAACATAAAACCTTTATGAAAATAAAAGGGGTCGTAGACTCCTTGGCCCCCATCCATATACAGGTCATACGTTCAGGTATCACTTGCTTTAGGGAGCTTAAGGAGGAAGCTCTTGTTGCTTCTAAACTGAGATGGGATGCCTACTCCAGTGGAGTAAAGAGTAGGGAGCCCTTTAGGTATAGGAATTTCTTTGCAGCTACGTTCAGACTAGAGAGGTATTCTACATTGCTCCAAGAGGAAGGGCCTGCTTGGATTGGGTGTAGATATAATCCCCCTATCATTTGGTTCCCTCCAGAAAATTACCAAAAATATTATCAAATTAATAAGAAGAGGGAGGATGTTGCTTTTGGAGAACTCAAAAGAAGCAATGGGTTCATAAGGCCTGGTGAACAAACCTTTCCATCTTACAACATTACTGCTTTACATGTAAAATCTCATCTTGCATGAGGACATGTAAGAAGGTAAGATGGGGGGTATGTTAGGTTATGAAAAAGGTATAAATATTTTCCTTTTCCCCACATTTCATGATATCATCTTGATTGACTTTTCGGTTATTTAGAAGAAAATAGGATAGAAAATGAATAATATACTCTTTAGTGTTGTTGTTGGAGATTAGATTACATAGATCCTAAATATGATTGGAATTGTCTGGTTTTATTGTAGGATTGGTTAAATATTGTCAAACCCAAGATAGCAAGGGTAATCTTGAAGATGTGCAAGCTATAGGAGGTTGAAGACTTTATGGTGCAAAGCAGTTTTAAAGATAATTGAGTTACTTATTGTAATAGTAAAGAAATCATGAGGATCTCTTGATCCTCAGGATAGGTTAATTTACCCAAATTATTGTAACATATAAGGGGAAAATAGATCTGGAAAGAAAGAGAGAGAATTGTACTCGAGAATTGCACTCAAGAATTGAGAATATAGTATTGTTATGTATTAGCATTTTTTGTAAAATGTTGTACCAGCTATGAAATCAATAGAAGCCTCTAGCGATTTTACCATTTTTATATACTGAGTTTCAAATAGCAATGCTTCTAAGGACCAAGGGCCTAGTCTGAAGGATCTACTGTTTGATCTGTAATTGTATCAGTTCAAATTCTGTTTTGTGATTCGATTCTCTTTTATAGTAGTTAACGAATGCATAAGCGTGTTGATGATTTCATGTCAATTGCAAGAAATAGATATTCCCTGAAGCATTAAATGATTGCCAATTCCAATTTCTATTACTGAGATTTGATGCATGACGGTTCCTCATAAGTTCACAGTTGTTGTTCCTTTCATTTAGTTCACATTTGTCGTTCCTTTTACTTAGGTTACATTTGTCGTTTCTTTTACTTAGGTTACATTTGATGTTCCTTTCCGCTAGAATATAGTTGTTGTTCCTTTCAATAGAAATGTGATTGTTGTCTCTTTTCAGTTAGATTAGAGTCTCTATTCCTTTCCATAGATAGAGTAATTCTTCTTTTTCTTTTCAGCAATTTGATTCATAATGATAGTCATTTCTGCAAGTCTTTATCTAGATTCAATTACTGCTCTTAAAATAAATTCAATAGATTAGTTAGTTCCTTTCCTTTTGCACAATCTTTAGATTTCAATTCTTAGAATCTTTAATGAATGTTTGAGGAACTTGATTGTTGATAAACTCATATTTGCTTTCACTACACGATTTTAGCCTCTATGAGTTATCTGCATAGACTTTGTCGATATTCTTTGAGATAAAAGATGAATCCTCGGGTTGATAAACTAATGTTAAACTAAGGTTGTTTTTAGACATCTTTAGAGCCCAACAATTATGCAGACCTTAAATATTTTGTAAATCCCCATAATATTTTTAAAGATTAGGCTTATGAGCAACTGTTATTATTAATAGTCAGAAATTTGTATGTAATAAGAAGAAGAAATATCTTAAGTTGTTTTGGTTTTTGATATTAGATTACCAATATTATCTTCATATCATTTCAAATATTTGAAAATAAACATGAAAAGATGTTGCATTTATTTAGAACTAGGTTAACTAACATGCAACTTTTACTCTATCCTATCTAAGAACAAAAAAATCGTATTTCACGTATAAGAATATTTCCATTGTATCTGTGTCTGTAACAGGTGTATAAATACATTCATACTTGCATTTGAAAGATAAGATTTAATGTATACTGGAGTACAAAGAACCATCTGCTTTGGTGATGATGTGAAGAGTTGTTGAAGAAGAGAGTGGTGGTTCAATCTGGTTGTCGTCTAGAACCAATGTTTAATATAGTCATGATGTTCTTGGTCCACTTTCTCATTTATACCATTATGTATGTCTCCCTTTGTCATTCTAGGTAGATCATGTTCTTTCGAATAACGAGTCTCGTTAGTGCATGTAGGATCTTCAGAAAGGCATATCGAAAACTCCTCGATCTTAGAGATTCTAATGGTGGATCTCCATCGAATGTGGTCCATAATTCTTCGGTCTCCTCGATAAATTGGAAAAGTGAATCAAAGGATACTTCTATATCTTCTTGTGGATGTGGAGCGACATTTAAGTTCTTGACTTCTCTCAATATTTGTTCTTCCTGAGAGGTTGAGATCGATATACCAGTTGCTGCTAGGATTTGAGAGAGTTCTATTAAACTCTTAATCATCCTTGAATTTTTGTTGCTGGTTGATGGGTCATGTTTCACACATGGATTAGTGTAGAGGGGAGGTTCTTACAGTGACCAATTTTTTTTAAAAATCCTAAAGAAATAAAAATAAGCAAACTAAAAGCAAATGTAAGCAAACCAATTATATACTCGAAGCACCACCATGCTACTAGGACCCTAATGTCACCAAGTTATCTGTTCACACAAGTTAGCTTCTCTTCTCATATATATAAAAAAATGGCTAATGCTAATAAAAGACAAATTCTAACTACTGAAAGGAAGAGGACAATCTAACTTTGGAGCAACCCCACTAAAGTGGATGCATGGGCTCTTCCCTCACATATTACCATCTTCTCTCCACCCTTAGGTCGTCCTTAAAATCACACCACACTTGCATGAAAGGAATAGCCAAGGCTTTGGAGAAACAAAAGCAAACTACCTATGCTATAATCCCTTTAGCACCTCCCCGACAACGACGCCAAAAATGTGGGGATAAATATATGAACTATTAATTCCAACATTTAATTATCAACTAAGGCTCATAATATTCGAGGTGCAGGCACAAGAAACGCAAGATCAAAGCCTAGGCTAACCTAATCTGAAGCCAACAAAACAATCTTCAAACCCACACTGCAGGAAATTAACACTAAGGATTCATCACTGAGACGTAGGAATAACTTAATTCTATAAAGGATTAGATCACAGTCTTTCATGCACTCGGGGTGATGTTCATGTGATTAATCGTGAGTAACTTACTTACATTTTTTTTCCTTCAATGATTATTTCCTATAGTGGATCCACACTTAAATGCAATAAAAGAAACCAGCAAATGGAAATGAATTCAAATGAAATGAAATAAACTAACACCTTGGGAAGAATTCCAATGCGGTAAGGCCATATTTCACGAGTTAGACCTCTAATATGTCCGTTGGTGATTGAAATTACAAGCTTGCAATAAGAAGCCAAACAAAATGAAATACTAAAACAAAACTATGTGATCAACATTATATTGCAAAGATCTATCCTAAAATGAGAATAAATTCTGTCCTACAAAATGATAACAAAATAATTCATCAATAACAAAAACAAGAGAGGAAACTAGTGCAGAAATAAGTGTAGACTGGTAAAGAACAATGAAAAAACAAAATTGACTAAGAACATAAATAATTCTTAAAGCAATCCAAACTTAAACTATAGAAATATTAAGAAAATGTAAACTCATACATCCTAAACTTAGAACCACTCATCAAATGAATACATCAATAACGTAAAGGAAAAAGAGAATGGAAAGGAAAATAATGAATATGAGAGCATGAAGTGGTTTTCTATGTAATTGAGATGTGAAGGCAACATTTAAACTCAATAACTAATACACATAAAATGAAGGAGACATAGAAACAATATGCTCTTGTAACTAACCGATTGTAATGTATAATCAAATTGACAACTGAGTGAATTGTGTGAGGAAAGATGAGGTGAATATAGAAGAGAAAGGTTATATATATAGCAAATGGAACAACTTTGTTTTACACTATTTGGGACAACATAGAATAGGTGAATGGATATGTGAATTGAATAGTAGGTTTTGATATGAGAGTAGGATAAAAAATCAATGGTGGAAATGATAGATGAAAAGGGTGGTTTGAATGATTAAATAGATGGGACTGAAGCATGGAAGTGAGGGAACATTGTCCACAATTAATTAAGCACAAAAACAAAGCATTGAAAGGATATGCAGAAATATAAGCACGTAGAAGTAATGGAAGGAGTACAAACTAAACTGAAAGCTTAAGAAGTGTAATAATGTACTCAATTGAGAAATTTGATCTTTGTCCAAATTCATCCATCTAATGAAACAACATAAAATAAAATAAAAATAACAAAACTTTAACTCAAATGATGACAAAACTAAAATTGACTTGTAATGAAATAAACACACAATGCAATGTTAATCTACCAAGCAAATAGAATATAGAAACACTTACCCTTACTGAGGGGCCCTTATCAGGTGGTGAGTTCTTCTTGAAGACAATCAAATCACTCAAATTCTTGGAACCATGCACAAGAACATCTCTTTCATTTCATCAAACTCAGAAAATTAGAAGTCTCTTACAATCTTGGCATTGTCATGATGACACCCTAATATCTATTACAAAAGAATTCCCATAATGATAGTTGGATTTTCTCATATCCCTATGAGGCTTATTTATACATGAAAAATTATTGAGGAGTGGATGGGACTAAATCCCAATGCTCAGATTTCAAATTTTACATTTTTAGGCAGAAATCCCAAAAATATGGGTTTTATTGTAATTTGGGAAGATTCGAGTTAGGGATCCACCCATATCTTCCAAAGAAATTTGAATTTTGAAAAATTGTACGCATTAAACTCAATTTTCCACATTCTAGACACAACCAATATTGTAGAATTTCTAGATATGATACCATCTGCATGAAAATCGAGGCGCAAGTTGGAAGTTTGAGATTTTTACTAATTTTTGCATAATCATTCCCCTTGAGCTGGAGGTACACACGTGCAATATGGGTGGATTCTAACTCTATTTTTAGCATGTCAACGTCATTCTGGACAAAACCCATGTCCCCGATTTTCCTCTAGAAGCATGCCAAATTTTCGACTATAGTCCAGTACCAGACGATTGTTAATGCTCGTATTGGATGACCTGGAACATTCTGGTACCGGATGGTTTCTAGAACATTCTAGTACCGTACGAACTGAATTGTGAGTATTGGATGCAATGGAGTGTGAGTACTAGATTACATGTAGTGTGGGTACCAGATGACTGTATAGGTACTGATTGACTATAGAACCCTATGGTATCGAATGACTTGGAGTGTGAGTATTGGGTGAACTCTAGTGCAGGTACCAGATGACTTCCAGTGCGGGAACATATTGTTTGGACATAAAAACATCAGATTAAACCATCATCAACAAAAATATTGTATAATGATCCTTTTGATCACTAAAAATATGGAAAATTATGTGTTAACCACATAGGATGGATAACATGAGATAATAGAGGTTTATGGTGTAATTAGGGATATATTATTGAATAAATGCAGGGAGAAGGTGTAATTATGAGTGTATTTATATGGTGGAAAATATGACAAAACTGGAGCCCAACAAAAATGGTTGCCAAAGTTCTCAAGAAATAATGTGATCACAATCGGCGATCATCTTTATGACATTGGCCAAGACATGGAGAATGCATAAGTAGAACATGAAGATGTAGAAATGAGGATACTAGCTTCATCATTGATTGAAGATGCCCAAAGATGGTTTAGGGGGCTTCATGATAACCATGTAGCATCTTATGAATATTTCACTAAGTTGTTCAAGAACATATGGACAACAAAGAAGGAAAGTGAGATGCTTGTAGCTCAGTTCAATAAGATAAAGAAGAAGGGGAATGAGGCATTAAGTGAATTTGAAAACAAGTTTGATATATTGTACAGCTAAATCCTGAAGGATTTGTGTCCACCAGAAGCAATTGTTCATCTCCTTTATATGAATGCTTTTGATGGGAAAGTCCATTTCATCTTAAATGATAAGAAGCTCACCTGTTTGGCACAAGCCAAAGAGTATAGCACAAATATTGAAGATAATATTCTTTACTCAAAGGTTGACCCTTTAGTATTCTTGTATCAATATAGAAGCAAAGACCAAAGATCCCAGTAGTAGTGCGCCGGATCCAATTGCTCTCTTGACTCAAAAGATAGACCAGATGAGTACTCGGTTCATCCAAGATCAGAATGAGATCATGGGTTGATTGAACACTATGGAAAGAAATCAATCTTCACCCCAGCCTAAGTTTGTTATACAACAAAGGAATTCCATAGGTTGGAGGTCGAATCCTCAACAAGAGACAAAATCTCCTAACACATTGAACCCGGTTGGAATGGTCAATACAGAAGAAGCACCATGGTGTTCTCCATGTCAAGAATCTCATCGGGAGGATGAATGTCCCAGAAATGATGAATAATCCTTTGATAGTATGAACTTCATGGACATGATCTGTAACTTCCGAGAAGAAGATATTACTTGAGAAAAAATTGATGAAGTCGTAAAAAGAGGAGCTAGAGAAGGATGACTCCGAGTGTTAAATCAATTAACAAAGGATCAGAGAAAGGAATTGAGGAAAAAGGAAATTTTGACGTATGAAATAAGAAACAAGGTTGCAGTTCCTCTGCTACAACCTTTTACTCCACTTCAGCTAGAGGTGGAAGTTCCTATTCCATATGCAGAGAAGGTGGTCCCACCACCCCCACCTCCAGTTCGTGAATTGCTTCCAAAACCAACTTCAAGAGAAGAGGAGATTCATTTGAACATAGATGTGCCGACCATGTTTGGGAAGTTAAATATGACGTTCCCTGTGACAGAGATGTGAAAGATTCCCTCTGTGAGGAAATAAGTTTTGAAGTTATTAAAAGTAGCAAATGAGAAGGAGGATCCTCCCATCATTTTTAATACCATGTATCTTGACTGACAAAGGGATAATAACCCTCCCTTCTATCTCTCTTTGTGGGTAAATGGTCTCTTCTTGAACAATTGTATGATGGATTATAGGGCCTTGAAAAATGTGATTTCCCTGAAGGTGATGAAACAACTTGGATTGAAGACAACCCAACCACATGGGAATTTTTGTGGTATTGATTTCAAGAAGGTCATGGTTTATGGGCTTGTGGAAGACGCTAAAGTCTATTTGTTGCATTTTCCTCATATCAGGATCATTATGAACATAATGGTGATTGATGTTATAGATTCTTGGGGAATTCTTTTATCAAGAAGTTGGTCCACTTCTCTTGGGGGTTTTATCAGTATGGATCTCACCCATGCACATATTCCCATGGGGGATGGTACTTTTTAGATTCTCTATAGTCGAGAGAGGGTTGAGAAGCATGTGATGGATCCCAATAGTCCTGATTACACTAGTGACTGTGACTTTGATGTACCTCGCCAAATCATCGAGTATGATCCATGGGACCTTCCTTTTGCACAGGAATATTGCATAGATATGATACTCCCAAGGACGAATGAATACAAGGAGAAGCTTGTGAATTTCCAAGGGAAAGAACAGGGTCTATTAAGATATTAAACAAAGAAGATCAAGAACGTGAGAAATATATTAAAGTTGTTGTCAACACAAAACCTCCTTCCTATCCTTACATCGAGGATATACCTTACATCAATTACAGTGAAGGAAGTCTTGCATTCATGTGGGAGAAGAGGAAGGGAAAGCCTAGATATGATCAGAAGGATTCCAGCTCTTCGCTTGGCCCTTACATCATCAAGAAGAAGCATGAGAAAGATAAATACTACTTGAAAATCTTGGATGGGATAAAGATGCCAATACTAGTATATGGGTCTCTTCTCCAACCCTACATTTAAGGTACTTGACTTCTTCAAGGCTCGAGCCCCAGGTAAGTAGGTAGGTCATCGTGATTTCTTGCATTTGCATCTTGATTTGTCATAGTAGTGTACCCACATTTCATGTTTCATTTTTCTCTACTTGCATATTATTTTAATCATATTACATATTTAGTTAGAATTTTTTTTTTAAATGCTAAAATTTTATTTTCTAAATTAGTTGTCAATTTTGAAGTTTTTGGATTTTTTTTATATGGACGAAGGATGAGTGAGCCATCCTACACTTAATATTTTGTTGTCTCAGTGTGTGTAGGAACAAGTATCTCTAGAATATACTGAGGTTCTCAAGCACTCTGTGGTGAACACATGTCCCCAAGTAGGATCCATATGATATCCCTGATTTCTAGGGATAACTAAGGAAATTATATCTCGAGGCCCTCGGGTTGCAAACATGGACTACTGATATGCAGTTGACTGACAACGTCCACTTGCACATACAAAGGCACACTTCACCACCACATATCTTAGGTTCATCATGATGGTATCCACCACATCAACTTGTTTCTGGAAGACAATGGGTCCTTCTCCATGAGGTAGAAGTAAGGTAGTGTGGTAAGTGTCACTTTAATATTTCAGGCATTTGAGTATGTTTCATTTAAAGCTACTTTTGATTATAGAACATTTTCTTGGAAGTTATGCCCTTTTCCCTATTTCACTTTGGTGGTTGAAATTACACCCTAGTATGTGGTCATCCTTAGGGATGGGTTTGCTACTAGGAGGTCTCCTTGACAAGTCATCGTGCACTCTCAATCATACTTATCATTTTTCATCACTTCACCCCTTGTTTGTCTCCTTAGATTTTGGGATTTTTGGGTGTATTAACCCAAGAAGGGATTGTACCTCATTTCATGGGAATAAGGGGTTGAAGGCTGAGAGGTTTGTAGCTAGAAAACAATAAAATCCAATCATAAACCTTCTAGATGTTCACCCAGGGATCCCAAGAACAATGAAATGTCTCTCATAAGAAATTGATGGGACTCGTGAAAAATAACAATATAAAAATGCCAACCAAGGTATAGCGTGTGTGGGAAATGTTTTTCATGCTTAGGTAGAATCCCCACACGTTGTCTTCAACTTGGGGAAGCATAATGTGACCAGGGTAGAGTAAAGGTGGACAATGTTTTGCATGCTTAGGTAGAATCCCCACCTTGGCTTCAACCTGGAAACATCTTAGAAAACAAAAGGCAATAAATGGGATTGGAAAAAGGATGCATTGAAAATGAAGGTGCAACACACCCTTTACAAAGGCACCCATAAATGAGACAATACAAACCCATGTATGTCATGAACCCCATGCCCAAAGGTTTTAACCCCCCATCCACTTCACCTTCTCCACATGACTTAGAGAAGTTTACACATGGTAAACACTCCTTGATTTGAGGAATGATCCATACAATAGGTTGTTGGAGATATTACACACTCACCTATAATTAGTTTCCTAAGTTTGAGAGTGTGTAATATCTCCAACATAGGTCATCTTGTCAACCCTCCCATACCTAAACTTGGAAAATTTCATAGGGTCTTTGATAACTTGTTTAATTTGATAAGGTTGTATTTAATGTACATGCCTAGATGGATCTTATATTAAATGTTATTTTACTTTCCATGATGCTTTAACTTGATATCCTTGGAGGGTGCACTTGTCTGTCGTTGTAGGACCTTGTCTGGTGGATTATTTGGAGGAACACTTCCAACTTGGGCCTTCATTAGGCCAAGAAGCCCACAATTCAGATGCCATAACCCACACCTTGGAAAAAGAAGGAATATGAATGTTTCCTTTGGAGCCAAAGGAAGACACCATGGATGACCTCACCTATCCCTTACAAGCCCAACGATTTTCCTTTGGAGACCAAAACGTCACATTTGGAGGGCTTGACATCCCCTAGGACTAGGGTTTTGGTGGTGATGATGGAAACTTGGAACATTTTGATGGGAATATCCCTTGTAGTGATCAGGAGACTCTTGGCTCAAGGACACATGGCCTTTTCAGGCCTAGCGTTATCTCCTTCATCTCCAACGACTTGACAAAAGTGCCAAAATGTCACTCCTTAAAGATATGACATCATGTTTTAGGGTTTTTCTTATGTGCAATTTTAAAATTATGTTGTAAATGGAAAAAGTAAAGGAGTTCAGAGTCCATATTTTGTGGTTTACCCTAATTTTAAGTGGACAAACACTTTTTAGAACTTTTGTAAAAATAAGGATCAAACTCATGTCATTTTATCATAACTCTCCCATCTTGGAGAAGATACTTCGCTGAAATTTTATCCCTCTTTTGGAAACTTGGATATATCTCTCTTGTGAAAATATCTTTTGGTGACTTCTCTTGGTATATTTTGGAGCTAAGATTTTGCACACCTCTTAGAGGCTTACTCTCTTGCTTGTGGATGGATATGTTTTGGTAAACTAGGGTTTGATCTTGCATCTTGTGGAATTGGTAAGGAAATTTCTGCATTTATTAGTTTTTTCTTGTTGTTCCATGCTATTCTTGTTTGAAAACCTAGGAGGAGTATAAGTGCATACACCATCCTCCAAAATTTCATCTCATTTCTGATTGACAAGTCATTTTAACCAAGGTTGCTAGGAGGAGTACAAGGGTGTACACCCTCCTAGATTTACCTTAGTTTGATTTTCATGCCCTAGGGAGTAAAAATTACACCCCTAGGGATTTTGTGGATTGAAATAACACATCAAAGAATCCATTTAACCAAATATTAAAGGCACTAATATGAAATTTGCAATGGAGAAATAAATTTCTTGCATTAGGTAACATGATTTTACAAGATTTTCAAATTGTTTGAAGTGGAATCAATTATATGCTCTACTAGCTTTCTTGTGCCACTAGGGCATCCTATTTATAAATGAATATCTTATTTCTGTTATAACATTAAATATACATTCATTAGGGATACAACAAATTTCTCTCAAACTTTTACTTTTTCTCTCTTTTCAACCGTCAAAATTTGTGAGAAAAATGCCATAATAATCTACTTGACATTGTGCATCCTTTGGGTGGTTTACTTGCAACTTTGGGTGGTTAGAATATTCGGCCGTAGAAATATTTTGATACAGCTATAATTCTGTTATAATATCTTTTCAATAAAATATTTGAACAACCCTATATTGTTGCTAAAGTCTTGTCTTATCTCACTTGAGTTATAGTAGTCATTACTAGCTTATCTCTTGCATCCTTAACTAGACTTTTAGTGACTTATTTAGTAGATTTGATTATCATTTACTTGCTGATTTATATCATTTTTTACTGATACTATATAGGAAAGAAATCTTTGCTTTCTTTTCCATTGGATATTTTGGCTTGTACACTTGTATTTTCTTGTGTCTCGAGTAGGTACAACTATCTTCTGTAAGTAATCAAGCACTTGGAAACCATTGACTATCTCCAAGACTCATTCCCAAGCCACTTTCCACTTAGTAGTTTGACCTATAGGGGAATAATCTTCCATAACCTCACTTTCCATCTCATTTCCCCCTAGGGTCAACCGAGATTCCCCCCTTGTGTAGGATTTATCCTTCACTAAAGTGAGGGGAGGGTTTATCTAAAGTGACAGTGGGTAGACTCTCTCATATTTATTTCCATCTTGTGGATTGGGTCAAGATTTTCTCAACCTAAAATTTGTACGATAAAAGGAGCCAAAAATGAACCCAAAAATGTTCAAATAAGATCTTGAAAGTGGCCTCGGCTATGATGCTCTTCTTGCAGGGTGTCAAAACTATCATCTTAGACATCGATTAATGACCATGAAGACATAGTCATTACCATGATTAGTTGAAGGCATACCAGATGTGTAATCCATAGAGATGGACTCCCAAGGCCTATATAGAGTAGGTAGAGGGGTGTATAGCTCATGTTTCTTGATGGTGGCTTGGAAATGGCACAGGTACTGTAGGATATGATATACATGTGAATATATTGTCAAAGATTAGACCAATAAAAATGATTTTGGAGTACTTCCACTGTGTTGTCTACACCAAAATGTCATGCTTCCTAGCGATAAAGAGATTCCCATATCATGTTTGCATGTTTTCTTGAAGAAACACAGAGATGACTCAGATGGCATATCAATCCATCATGGATATGAAGGTTTGGAACATTTTTTCCTATGCTCAATTCTTGATAGGCAGTAGTAAATTCATACTCATTATTGTATAATTGTGGCCACCCGAATGTCTCATGCCCACAGGAGTTCACAATTGTGGTTAGTGAAAAATCGTGGGTCGATTGAGGCAATTTGTGACATGGTTGGTGCTTCCCTTCTTATACTTGATGTTCAAGTGGAAATTATACAGGTACCTAGACCACTTCTTATGGCGATCATTTTGTAACTTTCCTTGTGTTTGTATGAATTACAAAGGCTTGTGATCAGTGTGGATGATCATTCCTTCCCCAAAATGTAATTCTTCCACTATCGACATTCCTGCACAATGGAGTACATCTCTTTTTCATAGGTGGGGTATCTATGGACAACATCAGATAATGTTTCATTGTGATAGACTACCAGATGCCCATGCTAAGTGAGGACTGCAATGATAGCATAATCTGAAGCATCTGTCTCAATGTCAAATGGTTGTTACAGGTCTGGAAGAATAAGGATTGGTGTTGAGTAGAGAAAGAATTTCAAATCCATGAATGCTTTCTATTGGGATGCACCCCACAAAAAATTGGCCTTTGATCCACCCTTGGTCACTTAGCTTAGGTCCCAAGCAATATGAAAAAACCCAAAAACAAACCTGCGGTATAAGTTAGTGAGGCCCAAGAAGCTCTGGAGCTCGGTCATTGTCTTCGGGGCTGACCAATCATGGATGAATTTGATCTTGGTTGGATCCACATGCACACCCTTCTCATCCATGATATATCTCAAATATTGGATTCTCTGAATGTCAAAGGAAAAATTCTCCAAATTGACATATAACTTGTGTTGTCGTAGGGTGCCCATGACCTGTTGAATATGCCTCAAATGTTCCTCCCAAATTTTTTTGAAGATGAAGATGTCATCTAGATATACAACCATAAAGGAGTTTTTGAATGGATGCAATATGTCATCCATCATCTACATCAATATGGTCGGGGAATTATTCAAGATGAAAGGCATGACCAACCACTCAAAGAGAACTTATTTAGACTTGAAGTTTGTCTTCCATACATCGGCTTGATCAATTGACACCTAGTGGTAGCCTAACTTCAAATCAATCTTACTAAAAACCTTGGCTCCCTTGAGTTGATAGATAAGATCATCAATTCATGGGATTAGGTACCGATTCTTAACTATAATATTCTTCACGGATTTGTAATAAATATAAAGTCACCATGTCCCATCCTTCTCCTGTACTAGAACAATTGGGCTCCCGAAAGGTGAGGATCTTGGTTTGATGTGGAATTTCATAATTATCTCTTGGATCTGACATTTCATTTCTTCATTCTCCATAAAAAAATGGTTGTACACGGGGCTATAAGGTAGAGGATCACTAGGTGTCAAATCAATTGAGTACTTTACCTAAGAGTGCACAAGCACCCCAGTAGGCGAGGAAAATATGTCGTTGTGCTCTTCAACTATATTTTCCACCTATTGCTACTATGTAGAGAGATCTTGTGTAGAGGTTTAAGTGGTTGAAATGACCTTCCATTCCTCTTTTGACTGAAACATAAAGAGGAAAATTCTCCTGTTCTGAGAGACCACCTTTTTGCACTGCTCCAAAGAGGTCAAAGAGACCACAATATTTGGGACTATCTCTAATACCCTGTAGAGTTGATATCCCAAAGTAATAATGACACTGCGAGGCCTAGATTCATAAACAACATGACACTTCCACATATATGGTTGTCCTGACAAAACATCACAAAATTCAAAGGGGGGAAATCACAAAATACCTAATATTTGAAGGGTTTGATGTCATAGTGCAGTCGACATTGCTAGTTGATGTGAATATCATGTACCTGGCTTAGCCAATCGATGGCGTATGGATGAGGATGTGGCATCATTGTTAGGTTAAACCTATTGATGACCTCTACTGCTATTAGGTTCTTTTGGCTACCGATATCAACAATGAAATGGAGTGGGGTCCTCTTCACCCACATATGTGAGTGGAAGAGGTGCTCCCCTTCTTTAGGATCCTTTGGTTCCTTTGGATATACTTTTGTGGTAGAGATGGTGACACTGGATTCTGATTCAATGACCCATTTTATCTTTTCTAGTTTTGAATCAGAGTCTGATTCAACATCCAACCACGAGGATTTCATTCCAGGAAATAATGACTATTTGGACTGAAATTCATCAGTATTGTGCCAAGGGAGTTTGTGGAATTCACACCACTTTCTAGTGTTCTCCTTCGAATTTCCATTACCATTATTTATTGTGGCTTGGACTAGTTGTCCTGGGATTGGACATACTTCCTCTACGCTTTTCCCTAGGAGTTAGGGCCACCCTTACCAAAGTTTTGTTGCAATGGGTTTGCATAACCAAAATCTCACTTTTTTTTTTTTTGAACTTCTACTCAATGTTGACATCATATCGGTAAGAAAATCCCATGACTGTTTGGATGTACTTGTGTAGGCCGTTGTAGTACTTTAAAACCATGTGCCTCTCGTAGTATTTAATACTAGATTTGTGCACAAGGTATGGAAGATGTTGGTGTACTCCACCACCGTATACTCTCTCTCTCTCCTAACGTAGAGTTGTCCATCTCATGTACTAGTCATCATAGTTTCCAATAGGGTAGTATTGTTCCTTGAGTGCATCAACAAAATTTTACCAAGTGGGTCCTAGCCCAAAAATTGCAGACTCATCCTTGACATGTTTCTCACAGTAAGTCTCCCACCAATATCTGACATGGGGAAGGGCCTGTAATTTTTTCATTGTTGGAAAATTTTTGGATGGAGAAATAAACCTCTAGCATGCTTAACCATTTTTCCAAAGCATCGATGCCTATCTCACCTTCAAATAAAGGAATATCAAAGTTAACTTGTACCTTAAATGGCGTCGCACCTCTGAAGTGACTATTGGTTGAAGGTGCCTCTGTTGTTGCTGGTATTCGTTGAAGGATCTAGCGAAATTATCCATCATCTCGTTCCTTTGTCATGCGAGGGCTTCCTCGAGCAACACTTTTATAATATCTCCTTATCCATCGTCCATATTTTCTTCCACCATGTGAGGTTTCTTGGGTGGGAGAGAGTGGTTGACCTCAAGAGGAACAAGCTCAATACCCAACTCTCAATACCCTAACCTCGTTGGGGACATGCACTAAGAACGATAAGAAGAAGAATTCTCTAATACCACTAATCCATATTATTTTGAGAATGACATGAAGGAAGAAATAGAACACAGATATAACAAGGAAATACATAGAGATATTGCAAAGAATGCAGTAACACAATAAAATTTAGATTCTATTAATAGTTGTTTGAAATACAAAATACTATAAAATGAAAAGCACACAAGCTAGATAGAATGGTGGTAGGTTATCTCTAAAGAGAGATGTGTCGGATACGCTCATTCACAAGAAGATGATGTTGAAATGGATACTTGACATTGAGAGGGGGGGGGGTGAATCAATGTCACAAAACTTTGGAAAATTTCCCAATTTTCATAAATTAACTTAACAACATATATTTATTTCATTTTCTCAACCAATGTATATAAAAGAACAAATACTTTATTTATTTATTTAACTTGAATGAATAAATAAGATCAATCTTTTATTTTCATATCTAGCCAATTATGATAGACCCAACTCTTTGTTACAAGACCACACTTGCAGTTCTCATATCCAACTGAGAAATGAGAGATCCAATCCTCATAACAAGTCCCAACTTGTTGATCTCAGATCCAACTGAGATGTTAGGAATCCAATCCTCATACAAGACCAACTTGTAAACAGGCACCAACCTGATAGAATGAACCTTCATTCAATACATTATACATAAATATATATACTTCAACAAATTCTACTACACTTTCTTCTCATCATTCTTTCTTGTTTATATAGTCTTCCAACTAGTGTGAATTTGAATCATTGTGTCTTTTGATATTTAAACCATTGTACCTTTTCATTTAAATGATAATATTAATCTTTAAATAATATCATTTTTCCTTTTATCCTTTATTCATAATGTCCATGAATTAACTCTCTTTTAATCATGACTGTGTGTCGGTTCTTTTGTCTTCATGAGTTGATCATAGACAAGGATCGACTCATTATATCGAACTCATGCTTCTGTTGTGTTCTTAGTTCACCAACATATCATATTTGATATTTTATCGATTCTATGTATTGTTCTAGTGTTAACTCTCTATCGAATTAAGTATGTATGAGGCGCTTCCTTCAAACCATTTACATATGACCATATGCGTAAAACCATGGGCTTATTGTCTTAAGCGATGTTCTCAGTGAGACCTGTTCTTTCTCTCTTTGTTTCTTTATTCCATACAACCGCAGGTGGTGACCAGGTGCTAGGCCAAGCAAGTGCTTGATCACTTATCAAAATCAACGATCACTTTTTAATCTCCCGATGAGATGGATGACTGTCGTTACTTCAGGACTTTGTCCTTCATGACTTCCAGCCTCTATAGTATTTCAAATATCTCGAAGCATATTTCTCTGAAGTAGATTAGATGGTTGATATATTATTTGCACAAATAACTATTCTCGTTCACTTCGAAACTTTGACTATTCGTGGCTCCTGAACTCTAGAGTAACAATTCCTCCAAAGTGATTACCTATCGAATAAGTCATACAACAATGGTGACCGCTTGTTTTCAGTTAACACTTCCACTTATGCTATCCTTCCACTGTACTTGATCAATGGTCGAGAACTCTCTTCAGGTGATTTCTAATGTTAGAAACTAGTTTCCCCCAAAGTACATACTCCTGAAGTGACGTATCTTGCTGATGGCACTGGCCAAGTGGCTACCATGTGTCACTTAGATTCGTGACTTACACGTACCTGAAATGCCAATTTCATATTGACACTTGTTATCATCTGATTGTGCCACATGTCCTTGCTGACATGGTATGCTGACATGGATCTCCTAATGTGTGTTCTCTGAATAGATCAACAATTGACATGATTTCCCTAATTTTCCTCTGATTCGACGGTTGATGAAAGTTCATGACTTTAGAACTTCGGTTAACTTCGCCTTTCTTACTTCTCGTTTTACCCAAAGTGAGATTACCCAAATTTTAACCTCCTCACAAATTTTAACCCAAAATGAATGTTGTTCATTGATCGTGATCTTAGATCAACGGCTCGATCTGTCTACGATGTTTATTTTCCTTGGTTTAAATCCAACGACTCTTCTTTTTCCCAAAAAATTACCTATGATCGGATGGCTGTCGGGAATTCGAGTTCTTGGGAACTATAGATAAGACCTTATCATATATATCTACTACAGATCGAATGGTCATAAATTTTTCTGAAGTACTCCTTATATCGGACGAATCATGTTTACTTCGAAACTTCGACTTTGACTAAAATTCCTTCATGCACATTTCCTTCGGTCAATTTTACCCGAAGTGGTCAATGTAGGACTAACCATGCGTATGTCACTTCCATGATCTATGTTCCATGAATTACTCTGTCCTTCCACTCAACTTGATCCAATGGTCAAGAATTCTCTTAGAGAAGATCAACAATCAGGGATGATTGCGGGGTCTTCAACTAGCACGACGTTTAAAACTATTATCGAGTTCAACAATGGAAACTGCTCGTTTGGTAGTGGAATTGATGACAACCGTAGATATATTTGTGAGTGACCATTACAGTTGTTGTGGATTGTGGAACCATAACTCATGCATGGTTTATCCCATTGCCCAAACTCCGTAGTTGAATTTGTGCGATTGTTTGGTGGATCAACCACAATCGTCGATCTTTGAATCGATGAGATCTGATGGTCTAGACTAATTGCGGGATTGGAAATAATGCGTTGATTAATTATCCCTTCACGCTCCAAATCAACCCCTTCCCTTGATCCAGCACTTTTGTATCCAACGTTCATGACTTAATCTGATCGTTGACCAGTCCTCCAACGGTCCTTCTCTTGTAATCCGACGGTCTAGACTAATTGCGGGATTGGAATTAACACATTGTTTAATTCTCCCTTCTCACTCTGCAATCAATCCATGCCCTTGATTTGGCGCTTGCGTATGCAATGATCATGACTTGATATGATCGTTGAATAGTCCTCCAACAGTCCTTTTCTTCTAAGCTTCTAATCTCAGTCGCTAACCCTTCTGAGCTCTTAATTTGTTAGTCCTTTTGTACATGGATTTTCTGCTCTTTGTTCATACCAACTCATCATTATAACTTAATGACATCAGTTGTTGACATCAATGAAAATATGTCCAACAATATCCCCCTTTTTCATTGACGTAAACACTCTAACTTCATACACAAACTCCCCCTATGATGATGCTTTTTTTTTTCTATGAAGTTACTCTCCCCCTTTGACATCAATGGAAAAGGGTTGCTCCCCTTTTAATCAACTTCTGTCTTCCTGCATGTTGTTGACCAAAATATGAACTTGGGTAACTCCCCTAGAATCATGTTCTGCCTTCCATAACTGAATGACTCCCCCTGTCAATATTCTCTCTCTGCCTCTTACTACTCTCCCCCTTTGTTTATGAAAGGGTAGCTCTTCCTGACAAGGTCTCTTCCCCTGTTAATTTACTAACTGTTTTATCTCAGTCCATTGGTATATTTCTGTTCAAATAAGTATTCTTCTTGATACCAATTGATTTAAATACCAATTTTGTTATCAATTGATTTTTGTTGAATGATACTCCTTGAACTTCTCTGCTACCTTTATTTTTCCTCTTCTCGTATTCTACAACTAACCCTACCAATGATTTTTCTTTTGACCACTAATCTGTAGATAGTCAAGATTTTCCATATGTTAATTTTAAAATTTCTTGGCATAATCCTTTGATTTTGTAGAAACAAATTTAAACTTCTTTTTGTATTTTCTAACAACTTGTGACATCATCATAATTTGATATTGTCCCATATTATTTTATAGGCACTTCCTTTTCTTGGGCTTGATTTATTTCATATTTAATTTCACATTCTTTATTAGGACCTTCACCCATCATGTTCTTATTATTAATTTCTTTATTTTCAGGTACAATATCATCTTTCTTACTTTCTCCTTCAGATTTTCTTCTCCATATCTTTCTATGAGATATTATGCTTTTTGGATCTTCTCTTTCTACTTGTGTTTTTGGAGATTTGTCATCTCCTTTCTTCTTCCAACTTTTATTAGGTTTTGTCACTGACTTGAATGACTTATTCAAATATTGACTTTTTGAACTCTTGCAGTTTTGGGATTTGTGCCCAAACCTATCACAGTTGTAACATCTCATTGTATGACAAAATTTTGTTGTGTGCCCAACAAAATTGCATCTCCAACATCTAATTGAGTTTTTGGATTTTCTTGTATATACTTCCTCTAGTTTCTTGCAGTCCATTGCTTTATGGCCAAAGCTATGCCAAGAAAAGCAATAGCCATTGAAGGTGTTTCCATTCTTGATTTTATTTTGTCTTGAGAAATCTGTCATTTGATTTTCTTCTTCCTTTTTACTTCTATAACTTCCTTCCTTAACAAAGTTCATGACTTGGAATTTCTTTGTAATTGCACCTTTTCCTTTTGAGAAGGATGATCATTTCTTATGTTTGTAAATGGTGCTCCATTTGTCATTTTCTTCTTTCTTATTGTATCCAAGACTAGTTTTTTCATCAACTGATCTTTGACTCTTCCAAATCTTATCTAAGATAGCTGAGCTATTCTAGAAATTGACAATCTTATTTGTCTTTTCATTCATCTTTTTGAGATTGACTATTTCTAACTTCAATATTTGACATGATTCTTCCTTTTTAGTCAGTTGAATCTTCAGGGCTTCTTCCACTTCTTTAGCATGTTCAAGTTGAGTCTTTAGATTGATGACTATTTCTTCTGTCTCATCCAAGACTTCTTTGCATTTAATAATTTTGTCATATGTCTTCAATTCTTCGATATCTTTTATTAGATAAAAAAATTTAGTTTTCAATATTTTGATTTCTTCCTCATATTCTAGCTTAATCCTTTTGAGGTTGATGGCTTTTAATTCAAACATTTGGCATGATTCTTCTTTTTTAGTTATTTGGATCTTCTGGGCTTCTTCCTTTTTCTTAGCTTCTTCAATTTTAGTCATTAGATATGCATTAGTACTTTCATTTATCTTTTTGAAATTGATGATTTCCAATTCCAACATGTGGTAAGAATTTTCTTTCCTTGTTAACTAGATCTTGTTGAGTGTTTAGAATGTTAACTAATTCTTCTGATTCTCTTAGTACTTCTTTTCTTTTATTGTCATGTGCTTTTATTCTTCCATCTTTTCTGTTAGATCAATAACTTCATTTTTCAAAGTTGTGATGTCTTCTTCTTTGTTTTCTAGATGAAACTTTTGTTTATGCTCTTCATGGTTAGATTGATCTAACTGGTGTAGTAGCATCATATATTTTTGTTGGAGTTTATCCAACTCTTATAGAGTGCACATAGTTGTGTACTCAAGATGATCAAGAACATCCTTAGTAAATTCAATATATAAAGCATTTCATGGTTCTATACTAATCACTTCAAATGTAGTTATAACATTAGTCTTAAAATCTAATAGTTTTTCTTTAGTGAATACTGAGCTATTCCTCAATTCCTTGATGAGGTTGTCTTCTTCATTGTTAATTGGGATTTGCATCAAATCCTTCATTTCATTCTGATTAGAAATCTTTTTCTTTGTATTGTGTTCTTCAATTTGATTGGAATTCTCCTTTTCTTTATCATGATCCTTATTTTGATAAGAATTCGTTTCTTCTGAGTTTTATTCTTTATTCTGACAGGAATCCTTTGTATCTGAGTCTTGTTGCTCACTTTTATAGGATTTCTCTTCTTGTGTTTCATTCTGATACAATTTTATAGTTGGAGCCATAATTCTTTAGCAGATTTGTAGTGCCTCATCTTTTCTTTGAATTGGTCTGACAATCCATCCTGAATTTCTTTTAAGGCTATTGCGTTGTTTCTCCTTGCCTCCTTTGTAGTTTTGGTTTTTCTCTTTGAAGTAGTTAAGTGTCAGGGATTACTTACTATCGAATCCCAAACTCTAGATCCTCTTGACTTCATATATCTTTCCATATTTTCCCTCCATGATGAATAATCTGTTCCATCAAATTACAGAGCTTCATTTGTGGAGATAACAATTTGTCCACCCATTTCTTCTGAATCTTCCTTCAGTGTTTAAACTATGCTAAAGGAACTTACTCTAATACCAATTGTTGAAATGGATACTTGACACTGAGAGGGGGGGTGAATCAGTGTCACAAAACTTTGGAAAATTTTCCACTTTTCATAAATTAACTGAACAACATATATTTATTTCATTTTTTTTAAGTGAGTATAAGTTCCTGTATTACTAAAAGAGATTATGATACAAAAAGGGGGGCTCCCTGGTCTGCCAAAAAGGAAACCAGACTAGGGGTTCCAGAGTTGCATTTTCTGAGATAGTAGAGGGGTATGGCTGGACCACCACCTTGGGAAACTGACCCAATCATACCATATCTAGTTTTGAAAAGATAAAAAAAAACATATATGTAAAAAAACACAACAAAGAAATTCATGCTGACCCTACACTGAGCAACATGACTTGACCATTGACTAACCAGGCGCCAGTCCAGGATGATGATATGTTTCTTTCCTTCATCCTCCCTATCCTTGTTCTCTTCCTTCTAGACCACCGTACAAGTCTTTCTGATACGGGTTGGTTCTCCATTCTTGTCTGCTGGCATGATGTCCATGTGATGGACGTAGCGCAAGTATAGGTGGAATTGGGATGCCACTCACTCCATCTTCTCCTTTTGGTCCTTCTAGTCCTCAGCTAGTCGTTTTGTACTGGCTTCTAGGTTGCCGAGGTGACTCATGATCTCTTTTAGAAGTTTTTTGCGGTTCCTATTATCCTTCCGACTAGCATCTTTCCTTTCAGAGCTCACCTTACCTATTAACATCTTTGTTCGCCACGCCATATCCATCGTTTTGTGGTAGAGGGTTTATGTGGGCTGCATGGCCCCCGGGTCCGTTATCCAATTTTCTTCCTGAATCAATTCCTCCCAAGATTTTCCCTTACATTTAGCATTGATTTCTTTCTCCCACCTGTTGATGGTCACTTTTCCCTTTGGTTCAACCAACATATGAAAGGTGCCCTTGGCGTCTCTGGCCACTTGCTCCATCCTTGTAATCCTTCGAGGGCTTGTCAGAGTTTCTTTCCCCTGGGGGATTCTCTTACTGCGCATTCTCTTCATACGTACCATCCCGATTGGTCTCTGGTAGTTTTTTTCTTGGATTCTTCTCCTGTTCCTATCTACACAACCCTTGTTTTTGTGGTAGCTCTTGCAGCTGCGCTTTTCCTGTCTGTATCTATTCCTGGTGTTTCTTCTCTTATGGGATTTCCCCAGCTATGGGCTCGTCCTAGAAATCATGGTCTGCCTGTAGAGGTGAACCTTCCCGTCCTTTTTCCCTGTCTTGGTATGTGTGATCATGATGACCCAGCCGTAAACCCTGCGTCGGCCCTTGCCCCTGCTCATTGTACAACCAATGGTGCTACTCTCCATACCTGTGATTGGGTGAGGTGTATCCATATTGGTCCATGGTAACACTTTTTTCCCTTCATCATTTGCGGCCTACTGATTTTTGTCTATACTTTCCCACGAACTACCCCTGTACTTCTTCCTATTGACAAGACCTTGGTGTCATAACCCCATCTACTGTGTGGTCTGAGTCTGCATTATAACTTGTAGTTGAGTGTTGGGCTATCAGATTCTGCCTATATCCTTCATTCCTACTAGTTGGCCTTGCGCCTCCCTCCTCGATATGGCCTTTCGTACTTAAGTTGTTGTCATGGTATTTTTTCGCTAGTTGGATGCAGTCTATTCTGAATTGACCATTCAGGATGTTACTCTAGGTAGTGTCTATCTCTGGTCCTTCCTTGCTAACCCCCTTGTTAGTGATTCTGTCCACCAGGACATTTGTTGAACTGCATACCCAGTGCAACTCCACTGTGTTCATCGTTTGCATATGCTCCTGGAGTTTTTGCAGGGAGTGTGCCAAGCGCCAATGCCTTTGAATTTTTCCCACTCCGGTGCCATTTTGGAGTCTCTTCACTATGTTGATAACCAACGTGGAGTCACCTTCCATGATGGTGTTTTTCATCCTTTCACGGCTTAGAATCTCGAGACTGATCTCTAGGGCTCTGAATTTCGCTGTGTTGTTGGTTGAATATCCCATACTCCCAGCGTACAGCCGGATTATGTTACCATCACTATCTCTGATTACCCCTCCCATTCTTGTCATACCTGAGTTTCCTTTTGTCGCCCCATCTAAATTCAACTTGAGGGACCCTACTAGAGAGGGATTCCAGTTACACTCACCTATTTGGAGTTGTGGTAGCTGCCTTACTTGTGTGCGATTGTGCCCATCTTTTAGGTGAAAAGCTTCTAGGATTCAGGAGTCCTGACCTACGAGTTGCACTCTTCAAGTCTGGCAGTTGTGGCTCTGCACCGTTTCTCTTATCAGAGAGATTATTGTTTCCTTGAGTTTCCCTTTTGGCTGAATTTCATTATTGAATATGTGCTGGTTCCTTTTTTTCCATATTTCCCATATGATCATCCCGAGAATGAGAGTCCAACAGATGTTCACCTCTTCATTTTCATTGTAATTCTCATTCCAGGTATTGATGGTTGCACAGATGTTACCTCGTATCCTATTGGAATGTCAAAAGATACCTATCGCCCAGTCCCAGATCTCTGTTGTGTAGTTACATTCATCAAGGAGATGATTCATTGTTTCTTCCTTAGCTTGACAGAGGTGGCATCGTGATGGGCCAATGAATCCCCTTTTCCCTAGGTTTTCCTGAGTTAGAATTCGGTCGTGAAGTACTAACCATTTGAAATTTTTTATTTTTGGCCATTGGGGGTTGTTCCAAAGCTTATCCCATTGTTGCGTTCGATCTTCTTGGTCCTGGTCCGTGATGTAATGTCTTACTTCTTTCAAGTTGAATTCCCCGCCATTTTTTTGGCCCCATATTAATTGGTCCTCTTCTTTCGAGATTGCAATTTTCCTTTCAGTTCCTCCTCCACCTCTTTCACGATTGTTGCAGTCCGGTCTCTATTTTGCGAAATGAGAGTGTCCCAGATTCTCCATGTGTTGTGATTTGTTTCTTGTTTCCAGTAGTGGTAGACTTTGGTTTTGACTTGCACGCCATGTCCTGTTGGAGTTCCTCCCTATCCGAATTTTCCATTCTGGGTTCCTGTTGCCAAGCATCCTCCCAGAATCTGGTTGTTTTTCCATTCCTCACTTCCCAAAAGTTGTGTGTATGGATCCAGGTTTTGTTGTGCCAAGCTAGATTCTAGATGGTTGATCCCTCTCTGGTGCCCCTAAAGATAATTCGGTCCTGGTCGTTTATGTCTGAGGCATACTTGGCCTTCCAGATGTTTACCCATGGTGTAGAAGTTTCTTTGACCCATCGCCAGTAGAGTTTCACTCTGTAGGCTTCGTTGGTTGCTTGTGGGTCTTGTAGCCCCATGCCTCCTTTGCTTTTTGGTTTGCAGACCTTCTCCTAGGACACCAGGGCCCATTTTTTATTTGTTTCCGCTCCTCGCCATAGGAAGTCCCTTTGGATGGTTCTTATTTTTTGTAGTATCCCTTTGCGGGCAGGAAATAAGGACATCATATAGATTGGAATTGCTTGCAGAACCGTCTTGGTCAATATGAGTCTCCCCACTATGTCAAGGGATCTGTACGTCCAGTTTTTCACCCTCTCCTGTAACTTGTTGATCACTCCTTTCCATGTTGCCATTTTGTATGCTCTGTTTGTCAGGGGGATTCCCAAGTATTTGGTTGGGAGTGTTTTTCATTCAAATCCCAAAATATTTTCCAGGTTTCTTTGGATTGCAGGGTTGGTGTTGAAGAAATAGATCATAGATTTGGAGTGATTGATATCAGCACCCGAGGATTCCCCAAAATTTTCTAAGATTATTTTATAGGATTTTTCTTCCTTGATCGTGGGTATTCCATGGAGTAAGGTGTCATCCACGAACTGTTGGTGTGTGGAAGTAGGACAGTTTTCGAAAGGTTTGATGCCTGTTATTTCTCCTGTTGTTGTTGCACTTTTTATTATTCGACTGAGACCTTCCATCATTAGAATGAACAGGAAGGGGGAAAGCGGGTCTCCTTGTATGATGCCTCTCGTAGGCTAGAAAGGTTTGGTTGAGGATCCATTTATTAGGAGTGAGTAACTTGTCGTTGAGACTAGGCTGATAATCCAACTGATCTAGTGTTGGGTAAAACCAAAGGCTTCCAGAGTCTTGACCATGTAGTGCCAGCCAATTTTGTCATAGGATTTTGCTAGGTCAAGTTGTATTATCATCCCCCCTCTCCTATGGATTTTCAGGCTGTGGATTATCTCATGGGCATGGATGATGTTGTCCATGATTTATCTTCCTTCTAGGAAACCTGCCTATTATTGTGAAATCAGTGTGGGTAGGAGGGGTTTCAATCTATTGGCTATGGCTTTGGAAATTATCTTGTAAACCACATTGCATAGAGACATGGGTCTGTATCGGTCGAGGGTCTTGGCTTCATTTTCTTTGGGAATTGGAGTAATCATTGTAGCATTTAGCACTTTTAGAATGGAGGCTGACCGTATGGAGTCCTCCACTACCCTATAAATATCATGTTTGACCACTTCCAAACAGGCTTTGAAAAATTCCATAGTGAAACCATTTGGACTTGGGGCTTTACCGTTGGCCATCTCCTGGATCACTTAAACAATTTCTTCCTTAGCGATGGATTTATTTAGGTTGTTATTTTGTTCCTCGGTGACTAGACGGGGGATGTGTTGAGTTATCCTTTGGATGGCCTTCATTCGGTCTTTGTTGGGTTCCTGGGCTATCCCATGGAAGTGATTTACCAAAGTGTTTTCAATCTCCTTGTGGGATTCTCTCTCGATCCCATCCTGATCCTTAATTTTTAGGATTTTGTTGTGGGATCTTCTGGCAATGGTTGTTCTATGAAAAAACTTGGTGTTCCGCTCTCCTTCCTTTAGCCATCTAATTCGAGACTTTTGTCTCCATAGAGTTTCTTCCTGTTGGCATCTAGCTTCCGATTCTTGGGTCATCTGGATCTCTTCCTTTTTTTGATCCTCTATATAACCCTCGGCTATGCATATTTCCTGGATTTTTCTCATTCTGTCTTCAATATTTTTTTTCTCTTGGCTTATATTTCCAAATATTTCCTTGTTCCACTCCTTGATCTTATATTTGATGTACTTTAGTTTCTTGTAGAGCTTGAACATCCTTGTCCCTTGCTCTGGTTGTTCCTCCTACCACCATTGTTTGATGTTCTCCTTGAAAGTGGGGTGTTCGATCCAAAATTTCTCAAATCTGAAGGGTCTATTCTTCGGTGTGGTTTGAAAGTCTACTTCCAGTTGGACTGGCCAATTATTAGACCCTCCCTAGGGAAGGATGTTGCAGTCTAAGGTTAACCCCTACAGAATGATAGACTCTAACACCAAGAATCTGTCTAGTCTTGTCACTACCTGATGTTGATTCATCCGTTTATTGTTCCAGGTGAACTGTCCATTATTGGTTTTGATGTCCACCATCTTCGTTGTGTCTATGAATATTGAGAATTATTCTGTATCTCTATCCAATATCCTAGTGCCTCCTTTTTTCTCTGCAAGTGACGTGATGATATTGAAGTCCCCTGATAGGATTGAGTGGAGGTTGTTGGATTGACTTTTTAGGTCTTCTAGGTCTAGAAGCATTCTTCTCTTTTCCTCTAACATCTGGGGTCCATACACATTTGTGCATAGAATCACATTTGTATTTCCAATGATTTGCATGCTAACTGAAAGTGTGTGCCTGGTAGCTTTGGCTGCTATTAGGCTCATCACTTGTGGGTTCCACAAGGTGAGAATACCTCCTTCCATATATTTTCCTTCGACAACCATCATCTTGTACTTGCTCCATTTTTTTTTGTTGATTGTTTCCATTATGTATATAGTGCATTTTATCTCTTAGATGAAACAAAGGTTGGATTGTTCCTTTCTAAGTCTACTTTTAAGGATTCTCAGCTTTCATGGGCCGTTTAGGCCTCTTATATTCCATGTTATAATCTTCATTTAAACATGTGTGGGGGATTTGGGAAAGATATTTTTTATCTTACCTGAGTTTATCAGTAGAGCTCCTAGTTCCTGTAGAGCTATGCTATTTGATTTCCTATCCTTTTTCCTTCTCGTCTGCTTGGGTGAGAGTTGTGGTTGTCCTTCGCCTGCTTTGATTCCTAGGTGTCCTATCTCCCCGTGTGTGCGCTTGAGCCATTTGGATTTGGCTTCCTCCCTTAGGAGGAAGAGGTATTGGATGCGGTCTAGTTTCTCCATTGGTACATTATCTACGCCCTCCATTTTCCATTTCTCCAATATGTACAAGAGATTTATCCCTTCCCTTTCCACAAGGTCTCTGAGATCAAGATCTTCCATACCTACCTCACTTGGGTTCATTTTCGTGTCTCCGTCTGCTTCCTGCATGGGGGTGTTGGCATCTCTGGTTTCTCCATCCATAGGAGTTGCGCTACCCCCATGTTCCTTCTTATTACTTGGGCTATTTGTGGACTCATTTGTTTCTTGTTCCCTGGATTCTTTAGCTTTTGTTGGTTCCTTTCCTCCTTCTGCCCCTTTGTTGGTCTTGTCCTGACCTTTTGTTCTATTCCTGGCCTCTGGATTGCTTCATGTTGGGGTTTTACTTTGTTTCTTGTTAGCTATGTTTATGTGGTTCAGATTTATAAACCCATCCTCATCTTGTTGTGGTTTGGTGCTTTCCACTTCTTTTTTTTTATTGAGAGGACATTCTCTGATTAGGTGTCCATGTTCATGACATGTTTTTCATCTGAAAGGGATCTTCTCGTAGTTAATGTTTTGTATCCATTCCTCATCCTTAAATTCCAGACTTATGGCTTCTAAGAGTGCTCCCGACACATCCATCTCTATGCAGATTCTTGCATAGGATGTATATCTCCCTTTTAGGGTGGCTTATAAAGTCTTCACATATTTTCCCAGTTTGTTCCCAATTTCTTTGAAGGTGGAAGGTAGCCAATAATCTAACGATAAGGAGTAGAGTCTCAGCGATACATGTACATTTTTTAAAGTTTCTTTTTCTGGGAAGAAGTTTTCCTTCCATGGTCGCATGTACAGTCATGTTGAGGCATGGAAGTATGCCCCCCCCCTCAAAAACCTTATCCCTGTCTTCCAGGTTCATGAATATTTCTGCAAAGAAGCCTTTCAAGCCCAGGTGGAGTTCCACTTCTCTGATTGGCTTCCATTGATATTTAATCCAGTTGTGCAATTTTCTTTCTGTGGGCCACACACCCATAAACTTGCAGATTAGCGCATGTGTCTTCATTTGGTCCCTGTAGATTTACGTTTACGGATCCTCCGGGATCACCTTGGGTATCATTGATGTTTTAGGTTTACACGGGTTGCGACCTTCTGCCCCATTGGGGCTCGTTGTTCCTTACGCAACATTCTGAGTTTCTATGGCTTCTTCCCCCATGCAATTGCTTTTTCCCTGGTTCCTTTCCTGACTCTTTTCCGGTTCTGATCCTGAGGTGTTTTTCATTGGTTACAAGACCCATCTTGTAGTTCTCATATCCAACTGAGAAATGACGGATCCAACCCTCATAACAAGTCCCAGCTTGTTGATCTTAGATCCAACTGAGATGTGAGGAATCCAATCCTCATACAAGACCCATCTTGTAAACATGCACCAACCTGATAGAATGAACCTTCATTCAATCCATTATATATATATATATATATATACACTTCAACAAATTCTACTACACTTTCTTCTCATCATTCTTTCTTGTTTATATAGTCTTCCAACTGGTGTGAATTTGAATCATTGTGTCTTTTAATATTTGAACCATTGTACATTTTCATTTAAATGATAATATTAATCTTTAAATAATATAATTTTTCCTTTTATCCTTTATTCATAATGTTCATGAATTAACTCTCTTTTAATCATGACTGTGTGTTGGTTCTTTTGTCTTCATGAGTTGATCACAGACATGGATCGACTCATTATATCATACTCATGCTTTTGTTGTGTTCTTAGTTCACCAACAGATCATATTTGATCTTTTATCGATTCTTTGTATTGTTCTAGTGTTAACTCTCTGTCGAATTAATTTTGTATGAGGCGCTTCCTTCAAACCATTTACATATGACCATATGAGTAAAACCATGGGCTTATTTTCTTAAGAGATGTTCCCAACGCCACCTCTTCTTTCGCTCTTTGTTTCTTTATTCCATACGACCACATGTGGTGATCAAGCGCTAGGCCAAGCGAGTGCTTGATCACTTATCAAAATCAACGGTCACTTTTTAATCTCCTGATGAGATGGACGACTGTCAGTACTTCAGGACTTTGTCCTTTTTGACTTACAACCTCTATAATCTTTCAAATATCCTGAAACATATTTCTCCAAAGTAGATCGGACGATCGATATATTATTTGCATGATGAACGATTCTCGTTCACTTCAGAACTTCGACTATTCGTGGTTCTTGAACTCTGGAGTAACAATTCCTCCGAAGCGATTACCTACCGAATAATTCATACAATAGTGGTGACCTCTTTTTATCGGTTAACACCTCCACTTATGTTATCCTTCCACTGTACTTGATCAACGGTCGAGAACGCTCCCGAATTAGATTGACGGTAGGCGTTAACTTTAGCCTTCAGTGCTTTGAGTGATTTATGATGTTAGGAAGTGGTTTCCCCCAAAGCACATACTCCCAAAGTGACATATCTTGTTGACGTCACTTATGACTTGGCACTGGCCGAGTGGCTACCACGTGTCACTTAGATTCGTGACTTACACGTACCTAAAATGCCAATTTCATCTTGACACTTATCATCATCTAATTGTGCCACATGTCCTTGCTGACATGGTCTACTGACATGGATCTCCTGATGTGTGTGCTTTGAATAGATCAATGGTTGACAGGATTTCTCTGCTCTTCCTCTGATCTGACAATTGACGAAAGTTCATGACTTCAGAACTTCAATTAACTTCTCCTTTCTTACTTCTCGTTTTACTTGAAGTGTAACCTCCTCACAAATTTTAACCCAAAATGAATGTTGTTCGTTGATCGTGATCTTAGATCGACGACTCCATATGTCTGCGATGTTGCTTTACCTTGGTTTAAATCCATTGACTCTTTTTTTTCCCAAAAAAGTTACCTACGATTGGATGGCTATCAGGAATTCAAGTTCTTGGGAACTCAAGCTAAGACCTTATCATATATATCTACTTCATATTGAATGGTCAGAACTTTTTCCAAAGTACTCCTTAGATCGGAAATCTCACGTTTACTTTGGAACTTCGACTTTGGCTAAAATTCCTTCATGCACATTTCCTTCGATCGATTTTACCCGAAGTGGTCAATGCCGGGTTGACCATGCGTATGTCACTTCCATGATCTATGGTCCATGACTTACTCTGTCCTTCCACTCAACTTGATCCAACGGTCGAGAATGATCTCGGAGCAGATCAATGATGAGGGATGATTGCAGGGTCCTCAACTAGCATGACGTTTAAAACTATCATCGAGTTCCGCAATGGAAACTACTCGTTTGGTAGTGGAATTGATGCCAATCGTAGATCTATTTGCAAGTGACCATCGACGGTCGATGTGGATTGTGGAACGATAACATGCGCATGGTTTAGCCCATCACCCAAACTCCGCAATTGAAGTTGTATGATTGTTTGGTGGATCAACCATAATCGTCGATCTTTGAATCGATGAGATCTTATGGTCTAGACTAATTGAGGGATTTGAAATAACGCATTGTTTAATTCTCCCTTTGCGCTCCGCAATCAACCCTTCCCTTGATTTGGCGCTTGTGTATCCAATGGTCATGACTTAATCTGATTGTTGACGAGTCCTCCAACGGTCCTTCTCTTGTAATCTGATGGTCTAGACTAATTGCAGGATTGGAATTAACGTGTTGTTTAATTCTCCCTTCGCGCTCCACAATCAATCCCTGCCCTTGATCTAGCGCTTGCATATGCAACGATCATGACTTGATCTGATTGTTGACCAATCCTCCAATGGTCCTTCTCTTCTAAGATTCCAATCTTTAGTCGCTAACCCTCCCAATCTCTTAATTTGTTAGACCTTTTGTACATGGATTTTCTACTGTTTGTTCATACCAACTCATCATTATAACGTAATGACATCAATTGTTGACATCAATGACAATACATCAATGAAAATATGTCCAAGAGATGATTACGATCAGGCTCCAAAGACATTTTTAACATAAAGAATAAATGAGAAAACCTTAAACATCCAAAACCCTAACTCCAGAAGATGAAACACCAAAAGGTTTGTGGGCCCCAATGGGGATAGTTGATATGTCAACTTACCAAGGGTGCAAATTTTGCATACAATCTCGATTTAGGGCACTTGATACCCCGTTGAAAAGGTCTAGCCGAGGAATACACATTTCGAATGGCCCAATAACCCCAATATGGTTATGTTGGTCACTGCCAAGTCAAAAAAACGTTGTTAAGGACCTCAAAACAACCCTGGAAGTTTGGGACCTGGAAGTTGTAGAAAAAATGCCAAGATGAAAATTGTAATTTGAGCCAGTGAAATAGGTGGGCAGTCATTGATGTCCACCATGATAACAAACATCACTAAGAGAGGAGCTAACAAAAAATATTGAATCACCCAAATTCCAATAGCACCACTATCTAACCCAATTCCCCTAAAAAATGGTTGCATGCTTAAACTAAACAAACTTCCAACAAAACCTTACAAAAACACAATCCCAAAGGAGGTGCTTCATTGTCTTCAACTTGAGGTGACCAGGGAAAATCCCATCCAAGACACTGCTTTTGACCAATTATGCCTTGGTAGGAAGGCCCATGGCCTACTATTGCATTATAGTATTATTATAATAGTGCTTATCATAGTTTTTTAGTATTATTTGTATGTTGATTTTACTTTTTAGGTTCATTATATTTTACTATAATTTTATTATTCATTATATAGATATGTTTCTTAGTTTAAATTTATTTTTATTAAGCCGTAGGCTAAAGATTCTACGAAATGAATATTTTTTCCGGGGATATTTGCTCGAAATTGTTGGATTCGTAGATTTAAGTGATTATTTTTGTAAAATCCGAGTGTCCTAGAATTTTTTTGACATGCTAAATCCATTTATGCATTCAGAAATGGATTTTGAACAACAAAAAATAGTGATTCTAGTAAATTTATATCGCCAAATTCCGAAAAAAAAAACTATTTCATAGAACAACTAAACAACCTCTTTTATTAATATACGGTAGGTTTGTTATTTTTATCTTTTGATATATTATATTATTACATTATAACATATATTAGATTTTGATTATTGAACATTGTTGTTAGTTTTTGATGAGTAATTATTATTCCCATTATGATTTTTTAGTTAGCTTTAGGAATAATATTTTAGATTATAATTATTTTATTACGGTTTATTACGCCGAAAGGCATATACCTATTGACAATGGGCAGAATTAATCACCTTTTAATTATAAATTTCAATCTTAGGGTTGGCAATTGAAGATGCTGGCATATTCTTCGTCGTCCTCTCTAATCAATGGATGAGATTTTGATAAATTATCTTCAGCTCATTTATAAAGAGGTACGTTTATGTGATTACTTTTTCACATTTACTAAATAAGATTAAAAATTTACTTGCTCACTACCAGATTGCCACGTTTAGTGATTAAAAAATAACAACAGAAATTATTATTACTGGGCGGATGAATATGGCACGTGGGCGTTTCAATTAACAGTGAAATTGGATGAGCGCCGTCATTTTTTTACCAGGGCGGATGCCTATGGCCACGTGGATTAAACCTCCCCTCAGCGTTTCAACTTCCCACCTCCCTTAACGCTTATGGCCGCGTGGATTCCCTTCGTGTTTCAATTTCCCACCTGCGTTTATTAAAAGTTTGATTTATTAGAGAAATAATGGTAGGAAGAATTGCCACATTGCTGGAGACAACCCATTCGCGCGCCACTGCCTTCTGGAAGGAGACAACCCATGCGCCACTGCCTTCTCGCAGGACCCAGATAAGTTCGAAGCACTCACGTTAGTGCGAACGATTCACTGTTAATTAATTGATTTATGGCACTCACGTTATTTTATTCGCACAGGTATTCGCACAGCCGCCTTTCGGCGTTCACCAGCCGCGAGTTAGCGGCTGTGCTAGTGATAGCTTTCTAATATTTCTGGTTTATCTTTGTCTATATATCTTTCACTTCAATCGACTATCTATTTGTTCTTTGCATTTTTGTATTTATTGCAACGTTGTCCTCTTTTCATATTTGACTTTTTGTTCTCATGATGGATCCTAAAACCTGATGATTACCATGGAATTTTAGAACATTTCTAATAATCTCCATCACAAAAATCTCAAAACTCATAAATTTCAAGTTCTTATTTTATTTGTACGAGTATTCCACTTACTTATCTTTAATATATGGAAAAAAATTTAAGATTGTAAAATTAATTTTATCATTAATTGAAAAATGGTAAAAAGAAATAATTCTCTTGCCAATTTATTCATCTTTATTCATCTTTTTAAAGTTCATGTATTTTCCTATCTTCATAATCTTTTTTGATGAAGGTGTCTCTATTCATGTTGGGATTCCTCAAAAGATCTTGGTGAAATGGTTCAATCTCTTGTTCCTAGAGCCATAATGTGATAGGATTCTCACTCTGTTGTATTTCTTTTCGTCCGTTATGGGAGGTCGTTTGAATTTGGGAGGAAGTTTTCACCAAGGTTGATTAGTTCAAAGCTCAACTCCCTCTAGCTTTACCTTGTCACGGTTAAGCAATTGAAATCATATTACTCCATTTTGTTTGGACTGGACCATTTCAAATCTTATTATAAACTCTATGCGTTTGATAAGTCTAATAATTAACAATTGACAAGCCACAAAAATTCTAAAAGATGCATGGAAAGGGCCTGAAAAATGTGTTGTAAGTTCAACCCCTACAAAACTTTTGTAACTCTGATAAAGTTCAAGACAATTTTTGGATTGTAGTGTTTAATAGCCACCAAGATTACCAAATGCATCTTAAAATAATCAAGGGGTTAATCATATGAATTTAGCCTATGTACTCGGTGAATTTTGCACACCAGAGGTTTTGCAACATGTCAAACAAGTCTATCCACATAATATAAAATCAGGATTTGAATCAAATGCCTGTGAGGAATGCCCTAGTTTCAATATATTCTAAATGTGACAAAAATAGAGGACAAATGCAATGTATTTGATAAAATCGCTTAACATAATGTGGTTGTGTGAAGTGCAATTATTGCAGGATATGTTGAGAATTGACATGGTGAGAAGGTTCTAAAACTGTTTGCTAGATGTTGCATGTGGGTTTGAAGGGAAATCAGTTCACTTAATAAAAACCCTTTTTTCTTGGACTATCTGGTGAAGTTTATCTCCAAGATTGTCGAAAGGGAAATAGTTGAGAGAGATGAAAACCGTTTTCATCATTTTAAGAATGGTCTATGTTCTTCCAGAGGTTATTGGTGATGCTAATTGCTATAAGCGTTAAACATGGGATTAGTTCATGTGTTCCTCGGCATAGACTAGTGTTGAATCTACATTTCTACCTCATAATTGCACTACATGGGAAATTGTTATCCAAAATGCAAGAAATTCAATTGCCATGCATTCATGTCATCCTACATCGTTAGTTTCAATTGTAATTTTTCTATATGGTGAATTTATTCTAGTTTTAATTTTTTATTGATCATATTACTCAGAATGCTAACATGCAACCTAAGTTTTAATGGCCACTGCATTACGATGTCTCAATATAATCCAGTTAAAAAATAAATAAGCTATCCATTCGACAATGCATGCATGTTTGGCTCCATTGTATTCTGTGGAAGGATTTGTGGTCATTTATGCCTTGTTGAGATATGGTAAGGAGCCACCTAGTCAAGAACAAATCGAAGAAACTCTACTAGGCAACTTGTGCTGGTGCACAGGTTACAGGCCAATGCTTGATGCTTCTTGTATTTTTTTCCAAGACCAATGAATCCTCTGTAAGTTTCTACAATTACAATGCTTCTAGATGCTATCCGGAGTTGCTCAGGTCATTTACCCTTCAATAGGAAAGCCTTGTGATTGTGGGAAAAGGGGGGAAATGATGGCAAGAATATTGAAACTTCTCAACCCGTCTCTAAGCCACTTTCTTTTAGAGAAGTTGATGGCAATTTTTATAGTTCTCGTGAATTCATTTTTCCTCCACAAAGCCTTACCCTTTGTATTTGAAAGGTCCAAGAGGTATGGTATGATTTTGACAATTGTAGCCTGGGGATATTTTGAACATGAAATCAAGGTTTCCTGATGCAAAGCTAGTCATTGGCAATATAGAAATTGGTATAGAGACAAGGATATTAACATGCATTACCAAGTTATGATTGTTGCCACACATAAGCTTGAACACAATATTTTGAGAGCCAAAGAGGACGACCTAGACATAGGTGCATCGGTTACTTTCACTGGAGATTCTTTAAAACAAAGTGTTGCACAACGTGATGCACATGAGACATCAACATGTTCATCCTTTTTGGAGTAGCCGAGATGGTTTGCTGGAATCCAAATTAGAAATGTTGCTTCTGTTGTTCGAAATATTTGCACTGCAAAAGAAGTGTGTAGAGTGTCCTTGCAAGGGATTTTTTTCAAAGTCTATGTGAAGGTTGACTAGAGAAGTGAATAATTATTGCTATGAGTTTTCATACCATTCGCAAGGCAAGGTGAATATTTTCAAGGAGTTCAAGCAAGCTCACCACATAAATGATAACATTGCACTTCTAAATGAAGCTATATGAGTTTTCCTTGAGCATAAAGATGATGCCTAGCCACCAAATAAGTTGTTGATGCATCTCTTTCTTATGGGGATGTTGTTCCAGTTTATTTATCAACATTAAAGACTGAAGCATTTCTCAAGGAGGCAAACTAATATTATCATTGTAGAGAATGCCCTTGGGTCCATAGTTGAGTTTCTCCATTCACTAACAACAAGTTTCTTTTCAATTCCTTTGGATATCTTATAATATCCAACAGGAGACACAAGTTTTGTTGGGTTTATCAGATTCTTACAATTCTCTATTAGATCCATACAGAACACCATCATCAAATGGAGTTCATAATTATGAATGCTCTAAAAAATTAACAGTAGTTTGTCTCCCTGTTATGCGTACTTCATCCAAGCTTCAGGTATTTCATCTATGGAGCTAAAAGAGAAGGAAAGTTGTTCATCAGGAGAAGACAATTGCACACAAGTTCAAATGTCAAAGCAACGAATTCAGACATTGTAGCCTCTCATAGGCCATTCTCTGTCTCGAAAACTACTATGAAATTGTGAAGTTTCATGTTGGACATGATTGCGTATTTAGGATGCGTAATATTAGCATTTGTTTTAAGCCTGTAATATGAGGAACCCCATGATATCCATGCTATTTAGGTCAGATGTAAAATTACAATTTAGAAACAACTTCAAACTTATGTCAGAGAATGTAACTACTGAACACAAGTTTGGTTGTCTACATAATTTATGGATTGGTTTTCTATGTAATTTAGGGAATCACTGAGCCTAGATGAGTCATAGGAATACAAATTTTTGTACAGGGAATATTACACTCTTAAATTGTTCAGAAAACTGAATAGAGTTATCCAAAAATTGTCATTTACAACATTCTTGTTGATGGGACTGGCAAGGCTGAAAGATTACATAAATCACTTAGAATTCTGAAAGGAGGTTGGGGAGCTGGGATATGTACCAACATTGTTACATGTATGACAGTTATGAACTGTTGCTTTAGAACAATAAATCTTGAACAAGGGTGTAAGGTGTTGCACAGATGAAAAACAAAGTTTATGCTTGTGATGGTTTTACATAATATACAAAGATTATAATTTCATCTAAAGCTAGGTAAATTTCAAAAATCTTTTTCTTGTATAAACAATATGTTGAACAATATCGTAAACAGAAAGACAACCCTCATACTGAACAATATAAAAATCAATACAAAACATGAACACATATTATAACATGGAATACTTGGAAAAAATATATCTCTTGATCAATGTATTTGTTATTTGTTTGACTTATTTGATGTTACTGAAAAAAGGGTCCAGTGACCCCTGACAAAAAGTGCAACATTACTACAGACAATGCCTCACAAATACATATGTATCAAGTGAAGCTCATTCTCTTTCACATGAGCCTCATACTAAACAATAAAAATCAATACACAACAGCGATACCATAGATAGAAAGGCATACTGAACAATATAAAAATCATTGTCTCACAGGTATATTGAACAGTGACAGAGAAGAGTCCAGTGACAGAGAATGTCTCAAAGAAAGGCAGAAAATGGTCCACTGACAGAGAATGTCTCACAGATATATTTCACAGTAGCCTCGATTTGTGGTCAACATCATACCAACGCCTTTCTAGAATTTGAATGCCAATACATGTAACAAAGTACAATTCTCACCATCACAACGCACTAGTTGCATCGTTCATTTACAAAAATTATTATCTAAATGTCATCCTTCATCCATATGCATGAGATACTCAACCTAACACAGAAGACCTATTTTGACGCATGGTAGCCACTACATTCTCCAAAGATGCATGGTAGCCATTACATTCTCCAAAGATAGTGAATGTTTTGATTACACAGAAAACCTAACACAGAGATACTCAACCTAACACAGAAAACCTATTTTGATATTTTGATTAAAATTCCATATGTATGGGAGAAACTACATTCTCCAAAGAGGGCTCAAAAGCACACTCCCGTACGCAACTGGGTGCAATGGTTTCTGGTGAAAACTCTGTTGCATTCATTGGTGGGAGAAAACTTGCCGTTATACTCCGGCGAAGGAACAAATTTGTACCCGGCCAAGTCCAGGACCGCTTCACTGTATCATAATAAATCATCGTATTATAAGCAATTTCCAAGGACAGCACATTTTTGGGGCGAATATGTATTACATGCTTATCTGCCGCAGCAACCACTGTGGTAAACTGAAAATTCTTCCTCTCTAATTTCCGCCTTTTAATGAATGCTTGCTTATGGTGGCCTTTTAAAGACATAAACAAATCGGAAGGCATGTATGCCAAGTTTCTCCACTCGGTTAAATGGTTGCCCAACTCCCATATCTCAACACCTAGACGTCCAACCGTAAAGACAAGCAGAGGGTGAGGGTTTTGCTCACAGCACACCATAGTTGGATTCAATAGATAAGTCGGCAATGGAGCACCAATCTTTACCAACCCTAAACCTCCCTTGTCTTCATCAAAAAGCAGCGCAAAGAGTTGACGTTCACCGGGGTTGCTGCTGAATATTCGGCTCGAGTACAGCAAAATTAATAAAGACACACCATTCCCAGTGCAGGGAAGGATGTCTATTCCCCTAACGTCACACCACCGGAACGGATGGCAAGTCTGCGAATACACAGCCCATGTCCACGTACAGGAATCGAATTCTTCTGCAACAAGGTGGCTATAAAACAAGTGCTTATGGCCGGGATTCATACAGAGCCCTGAAACCACGAAAACTTTATAATGGCCCGTCTTTCTGCAGTAGTACATTTTCACTATTACATGAGCAGAAGAAGAATTAATGCTAATGGGAGGCGATGGTAGCCGAGCCCACTTCTTAGTCAGTGGATTGCAGACATAGAGATCCCTTCTCATGTCGCCCATCTGTGTGACGCAGGCCAGGCCGCCTGCAAAATCGAGGACGCGAAAACCTCCGATATCGGGCAGGAAAGAAAGGTTGAACAGATACCATTTTTGGGACTTGACATCGTAAGCTTTAAATTCAGGTTTATTGCTGTCTGAGCCAACGTTACAGACGGCTAATAACTCCAATTTATTATACCTTAGCTGTCCATTTTCTTGAAAGGCCCGGGTCGTGACGACTTTATTCAATCTTTTGCAAACAGTTCTGAGTCTGAACATGTCTGCCACAGGAAGAAAAGAAATAATCAGCTCCAACACATCAGACGGACATTGAATTAGCCCCATTACCTTACGAGACTCAACATTTTTTTGAAAACTGGCCATCTCCAGACTGCGATAGATCACTTTACTCTCCTGTTGGGACGAAAAATCGTACAATTTTGTAATTCCAGGACTGTACTTAGAATTCTAAACTCTCATAACAATCAATACATGCAACTCTAACAATCCCCAATAAAATCCTACTAAATTTATAAAGAAACCCTGTTTATTTATTGACCTTTTATTATTTTAGGAGCTCCAATCCCTTAACTACAAAACATCCATGCGTGCTATTGTTTTTACTAATTTAAAAACTGTGAGTGAAACTGCAGAGTTTACTCTCCCAGGGCCTGCATGTGAGTGAAACTGCAGAGTTTTCCACGTCCTCCATGCCAAACTTCAAAAGTACTCTCCCAGTGCCTGCATGTGAGTGAAACTGCAGAGTTTTCCATGTCCTCCATGCCAAATTTCATAGAGAATATGTTTTCTTATAGTTCTGGACGATTATAGCATCAACGTTTACCGAACTTGGACAAAACTAATCGAAAATGTCAGAGTTCCCGTCAAATTCGATACCGTAACACTCCGAGACCGATTCTGCCGGAGAAATGCCCGAATTTGCGATGAAGTTCTAAATATTTTGGAATTTGAAGGAGCTCAGAGTGCAGAGTCGTCCATGTGGAATTACTTGTACACCCATTAAAATAATAGCATATTTTAATTGCTAAGAAAATTCCTTTAGTAACCCACTGGGGGATTACTCTACCTTCTTCTGTCAATAGAGCTATATGGCAGCTGCTGCGACTCACTACACATTTGTTTATATATATATATATATATATATATATATATATATAAAGTAACTACTCTCATGCAAAGTCAAAATAATTTGAATTGCAAAATTATAAATATATATTTTTATATTGATCTTTTTTTCTTTTAAATAAAATTTCATGAATTTAGTTATAATTTAATACTATCTCTTTTTTCTCATAAGCACTTAATTTAATATTATTAACTATTAATTTAGTTAATAAATTTAAAAGGAAAGGAAGTGAGGTATGCATATTTTTAAATTATTATTAAAATAATTAATATTAATTATAATTAATTTAGTAATAATTAAAGTGAATTGAAAATAAGTAAAAATAATTTATATAAAATTAGAGTTTAATACCACTAATTATTGTTTATTAATTTATATGTTTTAAGTTAATTAATAATATAATAATAATAAAATTAATTAAGGGTATAACTAAGTTAGACATCAAATTGGTGTATGAATCCTTTATAATTATTTGGGATGTGTTATTAGATAATATACAATAATTCGGATTAAGTTGCATAAAATGAGAATAATGGTGACAATAATAGAAAAGATAAAGAGCACAATTAGACTACT
>JZKD02S2336185.1:393067-409067 GCA_000966675.3 Picea glauca
GGTTATTAGCCAATTCATTAGGGTTTCTCTTGCTTCCCGGAGTCTTCTATTCTCGTCAGGTTCACATGTAGAGGTAAATACCTCCCGCAGCTACCATAATATTAACAGTTCTCACACTATTCACACAGGGCACCTGCGAGAACCGCAAAGCCCAAAAAAATTTAAAATTTTTAGCCAATGAAAAAGATCCAAAGCATGAAAAAAGTTATTAATCCTCTTATTGTGTTCCTTGTGCATATAATTGGCCATCACCATGGTGCTTGAGTGGCGTGAAAGGGAACATGAAGAGGATAATGCAATGGCCGAAAATCATCCACCTACCATAGCTGCTTTGAGAGATTGTGGGCTCTTAAAGTACTTTCGCATCCCGGGCATGAGGGCCCAAGTCAAACTATTAGAGTACCTGGTGCGCATGTGGGACCCTGATCAACAGGTATTTCAGGTGGGGGTCCACACATTGTCCTTAGACATTGAGGACATTTAATTTTTGACCAGATTGTCTCGACAGGGGTACTATGTGAGTCCGACCGATAGTAGAGGTGGTGGGCTACAGATGAGTGCGTACTGCCATATACGCTGTGTTCCCGAGGCTGAGAGAAATAAAGGAAAAGTATCAATCTAGGGGGTACGAGACTTGACCCTCCGTACTATCCTCTTCACTATATCTCGGATGGCTGGGAGTTCTTCTCCTCACATGGCATTACCAAGTTACTTCTAGTATGCTATTGAGTGTACTGAGCCTTGAGTGTTCAACTGGGCAGATGCGGTGCTTCGCAGTATAAAAAAGCAATTGACCAAGTGTAGGCGGGGTGACCTGAAGCAATTCGGGTACGGATCCTTGCTGGTATCCTTCTTCCTTGAGCGGGTCCCATTACTGAGGTTACAGGTAGAGTGGAATTTACCGACTCCCAGGGATCCGCGGATGTTGAGATGGTGTCGGCTCATGGCCCGACACATAGCAGGACCAATCATCAAATATGATGATACTTTCTTTGACTGGTTCCAACCACAGATGTTGATGGTTGATGACTACGCTTATGCTGGGATGGATTTTCGAGGAGATCCAGATTTGGTATTACTAGAGGATGCTCAGTGGGGGGACCTTGGTAAGAAGTACACACATTTTTCTTTTTAAATGTTTTTGAATTTTTATCATATTTCAATGTTTTTGTTTTATATGTTCATCCAATACTAATACAAAATCGTTTGTTGATAACACAGATGTTGGACCTTACAGACCTCCTGGCACTTCTCCTATCCAGCGGCGAGGAGAGGTACCAACAGCACCACAGTATGTTGAGGATTATCAAGTGGTGGAACAGAATCTAGAGGGCCTGACTGCAGACATTCCAGACATGACTCTGGAAGAGGTTCCACGACGCGATCAACGTCATACTGTAGGGGTATCAGCATCTATGAGTCGACTGCTCAGTAGGGTTTCTAGGGCAGTCATGTGTTACTGTGAATGTCATCCGTGATGTCACTTTGTAGAAGCTATAAGCTTCAGATTTTGATATTTTGGTCTTTGGACAAACTTTTTGTAAAAAACTCTTTTATATCATTATATATACAGATGGCTTCTACCGGTTTACTTCATATTGTGTGAATTTTGATTTGTTTGAATTATAAATGATTCAAATGTCTGTCCAATACATAATTAGCCAATGCATCTGTTAATGTATTTAGACATCTAGGAATATGTTGATATTCAATGTGATCAAAATAACGTTCCAAGAGGCGAATTCGCAAATATACCCGTAACAAAATAGGACTTCGAATAGAGTAGATATTACTTAACTGTAGTACTACAAGCTGCGATTCAAGTCGCACAACCAAATGATGAATTCCGAGCGAGATAGCATCAACCAATAATTCAATAACAGCGCTATACTCTGCAATGTTGTTGGTCGCACGGCCAAGGCATACACCTCGTAAAGATACAAGTTTGTTTGTTGGGGCATAGATTGCCCACGTAGCAGAAGAAAGGATCTGAGTACTACAGCTAGCACCATCAGCGAAGCCAATATAGGGTAGCGAAGACTCTGACATCTGGAAATCAAACACAATGTCACATAAAGGCAGAGACCAGATAACGACAAAAGAAAGCTATAGTAACACACACAAAGTATGATACATTAAAATACAAGTACTTGTGCACAAATGATTTATGCATAGTACTTCTTCAAGTACAACCCATTCCTGGGTTCACTCAAAGGGATACCATCGTAATCTACCAACTCATATGCTCCCTTTTCCAAAACTCGGCGAACAATATAAGGACCTCGCCACATGGGTTTGAATTTTCCAACTCCTAACACATCTCGATCCTGTTTATAGAGAAGAACAAGATCACCTTCGGAGAAAATGCGAGGCTTGACATGCTTGTCGTATTGGGCCTTGACACGTTTTTTCTGGGCTTCTATTACTAGAGTGGCGTCACGTCGAGTTTCGTCTAATCGCATAAGATACAATAGACGTTCTTCTTCAGCAGAAGTATTGGGTAGGAGTTCAACAGCTAGCTTCAGAGAAGGTATCTCGCATTCTATAGGAAGAATGGCTTCCACACCATAGACTAACCGAAAAGGTGTAAACCCAGTAGCGGACTTGACGGATGTCCGGTACGTCCACAATTCCAAAAAAAACATTGTGTGCCAACTTGTTTTATGAATCCCTATCATTCATCGAAGCATAGTTATGAGAAATTTGTTAATCTCTTCGACTTGACCATTAGCTTGTGGATAATAGGGCGTTGAGTTATCATGGCGAAGACCCAACTTTTCCGTAATTTTAGACATCATAAAATTCCTAAAGTGGCTACCGTGATCGGTGACGATATCTTGGGAAACAACAAAACGAGCTATGATGTGATTAAAAAGAAACAAGGTTGCAGTCTTTTCAGTATTGTCGAATGTCAGCATCGCCTCGGCCCATTTCGTAAAGTAATCAACGGCTACAACGATGTAACCATGCCCCCCGGCCAAGTGAGGGTGACATGTCATGAAATCGATGCCCCATTTCGCAAAAGGACCAACTGAGACCACAGGATAAAGAGGAGCAGGATGTGACCGAATTTTCTGATTGTAGGTCTGGCAGGCATGGCATTTCTGAATGACAGTAATGCAGTCATTAAACAAAGAAGGCCAAAAATACCCTGTGCGTAAGATCTTTTGGGCAGTAGCATACCCAGACATATGACCCCCAAATGCTCCGGAATGGCAGTCATTCAGAGCTTTCTCGGCTTCGTCGAACGTGAGATAATGTCGAAAAACTGAGTCAATTCCCTGATGGTAAAGAGTATCCTCGAGGGTAATGTATTGACGATCTTGATAGCGGATGCGACGTCATTCAGTACTAGAAAAAGTAGGCCGGAAAGTTTGGGTTTGGAGATATATAATGATATCCCCATACCAAAGATCATCAGTGCTAAGAAGGAAAAGAGATTCATCGGGTAATGAATCAACTGCTACATTTTCCCTCCTTATTCTTACCTCTCCCCTTTTTAGATTTGTTTTTACCGGTCGGGGTAGATTGGACAACATTTACCTCATAAGTTTTGTCGGTGGGAGTGGCAGGAGATGGAGCATTTTGAACATTAGAAGAAGCAGATTTAGGGTTGACGCTTGAAGTGGAATGTGATTGAGCTTGGGCAGTACCAATCATACCATCAGTCGCATGTGAGGCAGCTGGAGCAGTTGAACTGCTGGAAGTATTAGGACGAGGTAAATCTAGTAGTAAATCGTAAAGAGTTCCCGTTTGTGAGTAAACGAGATCAAGATATTGAGAATGACTTATAGCCTGCTCTTTTGTGACTACACCACCCCATGGCAATCTCCTTACCGATTTTGTTCACAAAGTATTTTGTAAACCATTCAGCCAGCAACTGATCAGGAAGATCGAGTTTAATGAGACATCGTCTCCTTCGCCACTCATGGATGTGATCAGAGATATGAGTGCCTTTTCTTTGTTTGAAGGAAGTCAAAATCTCGGTTCCTGTGTCATAACGGATCGGTAACTGGTAATGTGTAAGGAAATCCATAGCTAATGTGTTGAAATCAGAGAAGAAACCTCGTGGCAATTCAATATACCACTTCGCAGCAGAACCGGTAAGGGTTCGTTGAAAAAGACATAAATGAATAGAGTCATCCATCAACGAGTTGGATGAACACCATAAGTGAAAAGTCATAACGTGATTGTTCGGGTCGTCTCCCACTTTGTCGTCGAATTTAGGAATGTTCGATGGAAGCTTGGCTGGAATAACAGGCCATTGGGGAGAGTGACGAATAGGATCATTTACAATCCTAGATAAATCCGGCAAATCCAAAGTAGCAAGAAAAGGTAACTGTAGATTCACCTGTGGGTACTGGTGGCTTTGGGGTGGAAGTCATGTCGGCAAACCAATAGGACCGTAAGAAGTCTGTGCATAATGGGAAGACCCAGGCAGATTCGGTGGTGGTTGAAGAGGATAGTAGCTCTAGGGATTGTAACCTTGAGCGGGGACCTGAGTTTGAGCATTCGGACCCCAAATAGGATTGGGTATATCTGGATATGGTTGGCCTATAGTAGGGATAGGCAACTGTTTCCCCCCAATCGTTTGAGGAGGATTTTGTATCATCTGATTCCAATACTGGGCCAAAGAGGGAGGTATATTTTATCCAAAAGGTGGGGTAGGTCCCCCTATCGTAGGTGGAGTTCCAACCGGAAGTTGTGTCCCAATCGAAGGTTGTGTAGTAATTGGAGTGTGTCCGGTAAAAGGAAGTTGAAACGTACCACCTTGTCCACCAACAGGAATCTGCAAGTTTGGTGTAATAGACGGGATAGTACCACTAGGATTAGGATTTCCAGTGGAAGATAAGAAAGGTCTTCCAGAAGGAAATTGAGGTAGTGTCAGAATAAAACCGGGAATAGGGTGCCCAGGAAAAGAAGGACCACCTGGAGAACCGGATGGGGTTTGCGGAGGTGTTGGAAGAGAAGCATTCAACGCATGGTATCCGGGTGGTAAAGTCGAAGTAACATTGGGCGTTCACTGTGTGTTTATAGGAGCAAGACCAGCCGCAGTGAACCCGGTTGGGACACTCATAGTATTCGTGAGATGGGCCATTTCAGCAGGGATAGTAAAGTGATAAGTGGTATTCAACGGTACAGTCTCTATCGCAGAAAACACCAGAGGGTTGATTTCGGAGACCCCAGGTGAACCAGGACCAAAAATTTCCCTTCGAAAAACACCTGTAGACCAAAAAGGATCTTGGCCTTCGATGCCAGGAAAAGGCCCAACAGGTGATCCAGAAGATGTAACAACTAATTCTTCGGAAGAATTCAATCGCATAAATGGTCGTTCAGAACCAGGGTGAAGTCAAAAATTTTCTCGAGTATTAGTAATTTGGAAAGGTTCTAGAGAGTCAGCTCGTTCCACTTGTGGTGTGGTGACGACTGTGGCTTCACTCTATCGAGGAGATCCCTTAGGTGTACTTGTAGGCAAGGGTTGAGAACCATCCAGATGTTTTGGAGATAAACCCTGCATTCTACGTGAACGACGTGGGGGAGCTATTGTAAACGAGAAACAGACTTCGCGAAGAAAATCCTATGGTCAGCTTCGAGAAACAAACAACACGCGCTAGTAAACAAAATCTAGGAAGCAATCACCGGGAAAACAAGACCTTCTAATTTCGAAGCCACTAGTTGGTGATGAAATCCAACGTCGCAAAAACGAGACAAGAAGGGGCGGGGCTAGGGTGGAAAAGTTACGCTGACGACCTGCTTAATGGACTTACACCCTGGTGCAAGCTCCCACACATAATTGTGGGTATACCCTCTAAGGAGCCCGAGTGAGTTTGCTCAACGTCAATTCCAGGTATCGTGAAGACTTTCCCCTCCACAGTCACCTCAGGTAAGAACCTAGAGAGATAGGCCACTAAGGTCACCACCAACAACAATAAATCCTGGGGGAACAGTCGATAGTCCGATCCACACGCAAGGGCAGGGTATCTAGCCTGCAATCAACTCAAAAGGATTCCACTCATCATTGTGGGTATACCTCCGAGTGATCCCCGTAATACGTGCAATATCTACACTAATATCAACAAAGCAGGGTGAGTAACTTTTCCAATATCAATGCGACCTAGTGTTTGACCCTTGTGTGAGAAGGGCTTCCCAGGACAAGATGTTGCAAATGGAATTTAACACTCCCTAACACAAGATGTTATTGTGTGTTTTATGCTTTTGGAGAGTGTATCTCTCTTCCTACTCCAAAGCACTAGCCTAGCTAGATGTTGGTGTAAAGAGCCCTAGAAAGGAGTTACTAGATAAATTTTATGATTACGCAGTGTTATTAAGAGTTGTTGTTTACTCAAAGGTAACGGAAATGAAACTTATGTTGTATGACTCTGACCCAACAATGCAAGGATAAGAATGAAATATATCACTTTTTGTTCAATGAATCCTATGTATGGGAGAGACAGAAAGTTTTCCAGATCAACCTTGAACTACAATGCAAAATTTCCTTTCAAATGCAAACACAAACAATCATTTATCAAATGTCAATTCTCTATTGTGTCTTTGTCAAATACTTCAACAATCTCAATAATTTGATTTTCAGTGTTTTCTAAAACGAAAAGAAATTTTTGAAAGAAAAACTTGTTTGTTCACTTTTCAAAAAGGACCCACACTATGACAGCGAGAGTACAGAAAATCAAAAAACCAAATGAACAAGCAATGATAAACACCCAATCCACTCTTTCAATGAAAACAAAAATAAAGAGAAAACCAATTTAGTCTTCTCAAATGCAAAAGAAAATGATCTTTCAAACCAATAAGCAAATGAGAAAAACCAAGCATTCAACTTTCAACCAATCACTGGTTCTTAACTAATGAAACACACTCAGAGTTTGAAGTAAGAGAGAATGGTTTTGCCAAGAAAAGTCAAGAAACGAAAGTCAAGCCAAAAATGACAAGAAAATCCTTGAAATCTTAAGATTGTTCATGCATGAAAACGAAGACAAGAAATACATAAATCAATGGTCCAAGAAACTCATAAGAGGCAATCAAACTGATCTGGGCAGTTGGAAAAACCAAAACTCAAATTCAAATTTTTGAAAAATTGAGTTCGCAGGCAGGCAATATTACACAATGCGAGAATCACTGATTCTCGCAGGTGACCCTTGAGCAGGGTGCGAGAACCTCGCACTAAAACCTAAAGGCAGAGTGTGAACCCTACCAATTCTTGCAGGATGCAATGTAGTGCAGTGCGAGAATGCCTGAACATAATCAAAAATTTGAAAAATGAAGCAAAATTTAAAAAAGCTTCTGGACCCAGAGGGTCTTTCAGGATATCCTGAAGACTCAGAGATTGATAGGAAAAGAAAAAAGTGAAACCAGAGAAAATGGCCACAGAAAAATATCAAAAGTCACAAAGAAAATGGGATTGTTCCCCAGTGGAGTCACCAATTTTTTTATAGGATAAATCCGTAGGTGCGGACACTAATCGATCTCCCTAGATCCACCTGGATCTAGAACAAAGCAAGACAGAACATGACTCTTTCCCTAGATTCTAACCATTGAATTAAATAGGAGGCAAGAACAAAGAACATACCTTTATATCGCTTCCTATGGTCTTTGTTGCTCCCGCTTCGCTCTAGTGCTCTCGTGCAGCCAAGACCAAGACAACACAAACCAACCAAAGTGAAGAAAGCATAATCTATTCAACGGTTAATCTATGTATATGATCAAGGAATTATACAATAAAGTGGAAATAGCTTTATGGGAAAGGGACATATTACTGTATCATATTAATGGAAATTAAAGATTACAACCTAAGCCTTGATGTCGCAACCTTCCTTTCGATGGCTCCTGGCTCTGACACACACACTTGCTCAATCCTTGCATGAAGAAGATCAAATCCCCTTGATAGACCTACTGTAGTCTCCAAGCTGTTGTTCAAGCTTCAATCCTTCACACAATTCTTTCACCAATTCTCCAATGAATCTTGCTTAACCTTTTCCATGAGAATTCACTCAATATATAGGAGAGGATGAATTAGTTACTTGGATAAGAATGATCCAAAAATATCAGGGAATCCAATACTAGGATAACCATTTGAATGCCATCTCATCCTTCTAGAAGATTCCCTTCTAGAAGCATCGAGAATTCATCTTTTTCCTTGCTTTAGAAAGAGTTCGCACCCTAGCAGTTCAACATAGTGTGAACTTATCGCACCCTGGCTTAAGGCAGCCTGCGAGAATCATGCATTCTCGCAGGCAAATATACTAGTAGCATGCGAACAGTCTCCAAAAATGAGTTTTCTGGATGAGATGAAAATAACTTTTTCTCAGGAGAAAGTTCATATGAAGAGCCTGAGTACACCATCATTAACACATCATCATGATGACCAAAATCATGGGTAACACCTTGTGTTAGAAAAATAGGATTGCAGAGAAATAAATAAAACAAATGTGGAAACAAAACACAAAAGATACACAATACAATAGAGACACAGATATATGTGTTTCACCCAGTGTGGGCTACGTCCACCAAAGAAATTTCCAGGTCCTTCCTTTATTATTATCTATCAAATGAAGGGATACAACCTACAACAAACCCCTTGTAACTTCCTCTTCCTTCTCTCACAGTATCCTATCTCATAATACAATATTCACCATAATGCATAGCCACAATACATTTCCCTCATAACATAGGGTTGCCTTCTAGGGAAAAGAAACACTAACATAATTTCTACTGTTAGATATGTGACCTTATAATGTATGGTCCATATTTACAATGAAATTACAATATACATTTACAAGGGAATTTTTCCTTCGGGGGCTTCGCCCCCCCGAACCTCCGCCAGGGGCCTGCTTGCCCCTAGACCCCGCAGAGGGGGTAACCCCCCTCTGCACTCCTCCGTCTGGGGTGTAGAGTCTTCATGGGGTATAAACACAACTGAAAGAAAAGACCTCTAAATAAGGAAGATAATCAGGCTCCACAACCAACACCTTGGTCATCACCAACCAGCGCAGCCCATTTAGGTATATGATCGACAATAGCATGTAATCACTCCCTCTAAATATCAATTACATCTCCCAGTCACACCCTCCAACATTCACCTTTAGGGTACCTACATATGGCTCTGCAGTACCATCACCTCTGTTGCATTTTGGCACTGTCACCTGGTAGCACTCACCCCCACATGATTTGTCCCATTCATAATTCCCCTTGGTACTTGACACTCATGCTGCTTTCACCCCCTAGGGATGGGAGTTCAGATAGTCTTACACATTTCCGAGAGTAAGCCACATACTCCTTCTCATCATTTTTCTAGCTTTCCCAATGGACTCCCAGGTTATCTCATCTCGATTCTATTTGACTACACCTCCGCAGTATCATTAACCCCCCATTTCATCCACAATCAGTTTTCCCATCTGCAGATTTCCCTCCATTCATTTACCTCATACAGAAACCCACCCACGGGGCCCCCACCCTCCACCAGTTCTCCATGCAACTTGCACCCTCACATGCCAAGCCATCTCGCACTGGGGCACCCATTTCTGTATCTGTACACTCATCCCAAATTATTCTTTATTTATTTGGTAATTGTAAAAATCCTTTGTTTCCAGCATTTACTTAGCTTTTTGTCGTCACCCTTAACGAACTTCTTTTTCTGGCAACACAACCCATGTCTCCCTTGGTTGGGGAATCCACTCTCCTTTACTCATTCTAACATTGTTCATAAACCTTGAGTATCCCATAGTCCATGTACCCCTGATCTATGATTTTGTCCACTTTGTCACACCTTTGGCACAATTTAACCCCATGTCTATTCGTCCCCTTGACACTAGATACAATTTTACAATTGTTGCCAATCATCCTTCAAACATACACCCAACCAAGGGCAGTATTGAGTCTCACTGCGTCTTGACTTAGTTTATATTCCCTATCAATTCTTGATCTTATCTCCATAGAATTCATGAATCAATTTGCTTCTTGGAGTCACATCTCCCTTTCTGTCTACATCATCACCATTTCCAGCAGGGAGACAATATATTGACTCCCATTACCTTTACAATGACGAGTCTCGGACGACACAGAGAGAACCATCATTGCTCTCTACTTCCATTGACCCCCATAACATTCAACTTCAACAAAATATCATGTTACGGTGGGTCTTACTATGCAACTATTGTAGTTGTTTTATACCAGCTGAAGACCCTTGAATTTATTAGGCCATCAATGCCTACGAGTCATCGACACTTCCTACAGGCGTCCTTGCCTCTTTTTAGAGTATGTTCACCATCAGAATTGTCATATGTCGTTATCAAACTACCCCGGAGGGCGCTACATTTATCTACATCAGCATACAACTTCAGTTACAGTCTTACATTTTGAGTTACATGACATGAGCATGGGGCATGCCCGCCCCGTTTGTATACAGATTTTTTTTTTTCTCCCTAGAGAAAGGTTTGGGTCCCACAGTTTCCCCTCTCCCTCTGACGGATCAATCTTGCAGTTCCCATCAGCACTCTTCATTACAATGGCACTCTCATTAGAAGAAACATTGATGTATTTCGGCTATACATATGCTCCTAACCTCACACATCAGGGGTCATCTGTTATCACTGGAATTGCGTCTGCAACATTGCATGCAAATGGTTACAGAAATACAGCAATGCCAAACAACTATTAGTTCACCTATAGCACCAAAATGCATTTCCAAGAGGCAAAAACTATACAATTGAGAAAAAATTGACATGCACAAACTCACTAAAGGAAGTGAACGCACAGTGCGCAGGCCAAAGAAGCCCGTAGAGAGCACAATGCACCATATGCACAAATGTGTATGAAAAAAGTCATGCACTCCTATGAACAAGCATTTATGGTTCTTGTCAGCCCCTCAACCACTTATGGACTATCTCCCAACTTAATTTGACCTTTAGATCTAAGCTAAATCCGAATGGGGGGTTAGTCAAGGACCAAAAGGTGCCCTAAAGGGCCCCTTGTTCACACTAAGAACTAGTTGAATATTGCCTTGAAGAAATGCTATAAATGGAGGCCATGGGTGCACTAAGAAATTAATCTTTTCATAGTATTGTTATGTTGCCTCAATCCTCCCTTGAGAATCCTCTTTTCTCCTTGGAGCATTCTAGCAACATTCCAATAGGCCATTCCACTCACCTCTTGAGGGAATAGGCATTGATTTCTTCATCATTTTCTTTCTTTTCTACCATTTTAAGAAGATCTCTCCATTAGGGAACTCAAGAGCCCTCCCAAGGAGGAAGAGGGGACTCATAAGTCCTCATTTCTCTATGGTGTTTTTCCAACTAATATAGTTATCCATTGGTGGCATAATCTTGGTCATTGGTTTTTTTATTTATGGTTCTAAAAGTTTCTTATGCATTCTAGTTTTATTTCCTTAGTTTTTTTTAGTTTGTTTACTTGTTTATTTCATGTGATTGTTTTTTTTAAATCATGCACTAACCTCTGTTTTTTCTAGAAGGCCAAGCTAGGCATGCAAGTGCCCTTGTTTTTCTCACCCAAGTGACGAAATAGACACAACACTTTTTATATATGATATTTAATAATCAATAATTATATTATTAATTATTATTCTAAGAGAATGTCTTCCTGATATTGTCCAAACATAAACAATAATACCTCATCTTTGAATGGATTGATGTTGTATGATAGACAACATTGTTGGCTGATGCGAAGATCACTTCCTTGATGGAGCCATCTGATTGTGTAGGGTTGCGGGTGTGGTGTTTTCAGTAGGGATCGTCGCTTGATGACCTCTATTGAGATGAGGTTCTTCTAGCTACCTCTATCAACGATGAAAGGCAGTGGAGTTCCTTTCACCCGCATCTGTGAATGAAAGAGACACTTGCCTTCCTTTGTCTCATCAGGTTCACCAGGATGGATCTGGGTGGTAGAAACAGTGGCACTAGGTTCTGCTTCAATGATCCATCTCCCCTTATATGGTTCTGACTTAAAGTCAGAACCCGCATCGGATTCAAAGGATTTTAATTCAACCACTACTGACTGCTTTGAGTGGAAATCAACAGTGTTATGACAGGGGCTCTTACAGAAGTTGCACGACTTCCCGATATCTTTCTTCATATTCCCATTGTACTTATTTTCTTATGTATTGGACTCATTTTCATGAGGTTTCCCATATATTATCTGTTCTTTTTTATGTGGGTTAGGGATTCTCTTTCTATGCTTCTACAATGAGGGGTTCCTAGACCCAAACTACCACATCTTTTGTTTAAGCTTCTGCTCAATTTTGACGACATACCGATAGGCTGCACCCAAGGACGAGATGTCCAAAAACTCCATTTCTATATATATGTATCTATGCATACTATCGTGGTACTTGAGCACTAGATTTTTCTGAGAATATTTGATACCCATCTTGGTGCGCAAGGTATGGAATGCATTGGTGAACTCTGAGACTATTTGTTCTCTTTCCGTCCGCAGTGTGGTCCATCTTGTATACAAATCGTCATAACTTCCAATAGGGTAGTATTGTTCCTTAATAAAATCCCTGAAGGAATCCTAAGTGAGTGCAACTGCAAATAATGTGGATCCTTCTGTTTTATTTTTCTCACGTAAATTATTCCACCAATCTTTGACATGGGGGGCGACTTTTAGGAGTGAAAATACAATATTTTCTCTATCAGAAAAGTTGCGGAAAAAAAAATACCCTTCTAGAAGGTTTAACCATTTATCTACGACATTCACATCTATTTGACCTTCAAATATAAGAATATCAAAATTTATCTGTACCTTGAATGGGGTGGTGCTTCTACTTGAGGTGGATTCGTCACTTGTTGGAAACCGTCGAAGGATTTGTGTGAAGCTTCCCATCATCTTGTTCCTTTGTCACTCAAGGGCTTCCTCAAGAATTTTTTTGAAAGGAAATCTTGTCCCATCATCTTTATTTTCACCTACTATGGGGGGTTTCTTGGGAATGCGATAGAAGTTTTCCTCAAGAGAAACAAGCTCGATACCCATCTCTCTATACCCTGACCGCATCAAGGACATGCATTAAAAACGACAAGGAGCAGACCACTCTGATACGACTAATCTAGATTTATGAGCGGAATGAAATGAAACCATAGATTTGTAATGTTAACACATAGTCACAATGGAAAATAACAAAGATACAGTAAAACTTGACTTCTATTAAATAAGAAATATGCTAAAAACTGTAAAATGCAGACTTAAAACAAGCTTGCTAGAATGGTGGCAGCTTATCTATGAGAAGAGATGCGAGGACTACATTGATTCACAATAAGATGAGTAAAAAAAGGATATGAAGGAATTTTTACAATAAATATGAATTCCAAAACCCTATACATTCAAAAACCTAACCCTAGGAGATGAAGTGCCAAAATTCATGTGGGCCCCATTGGGGTAAGTTAGTACATTAACTTCTCGGGGTCGTAATTTTTGCATACAATCTCTCTTTAGGGAAACTGATAGCTCGTTGGAAAGGTATTGACAATGAGATTCATTTAGGCGGATAAATCATAGACCTTGGCTAACATTGAGGTGCCTGATCATGAAAAAACATCATTTAGGCCCTCAAACTGACCCCAGAAGTTAAAAACTGCTAAAAGTAGTTGTTACACCTCAATATTGCTCACTTCGATAAGTGTCACAAGTGTCGCATGATCCTCTCAACTGTCGCAAGTGTCGCATGACATTCACAAGTGTCGAAAACATCAAACAAAGCATACTACCATGATGACGACACCCAAAAGACATCTAGAATAACTCAGACACTTGATTTGGAGGAAAGAAAATGATTAACTAAAGTCAAGGAACTCTTATCACCTAAAAGGAGCTCTTAAACGAAGGTTTGGAAGGTGAGCGCTCCCCTACATCAGCCTTAGGAGCGAGGGTTCTCCCCTATAAGGTCTCAGGGAGTGTTATAACGCTTATCTGCCCCTCTGAAGGAGCGTTATCCATCCTTGGAGCGCTGGCACTCCCCTCAAGCTTCCTAGGGATAGCGCTCTGATGCCCCTTTTGAGGGAGCGCTGTCTAATCTGAGGTAGTAGTTGGTCCGTTGAGGAGAATAAGGGGAGGATCTTTCAAGTTTGGAAGGCAGTTGCATTCGAATTCTTGGTTCCATCAGGAGATCTCTGATCCAAGGAGGGAATTCCTCAAATTGTTCTAAAGATAACTCAAGAGGTTAAGCTTCTCTTAGCCTATATAAGCAAGATTTCTAATGGTGAAAGAGGACTGGAAAAAGGAGAATTACACCAAACTTATGATCTCATAAGTGGTGCTGGAACATAGATATTTTGGGGGAAGAATTGCTAGCATGAAACCTATGATCTCATAGGAAACACACAGTCATTTGAAGGAGAGTGATCAGTGAAGCTGCTATCATCCAGGTTGTGGATCTGTCGAGCAAGGGTTAGACGAAGGGGACTTGACGAAGCTGTCGCATTCGCATCTACGATTGTAAGTATTGTTGTCGTTATTCTCATTAATATGAAATGATTGGCCTGTTTCTTTCTAGTTTGTGTATGATCTTACATGAACTTATCATTGATAGATAGATCTATTTTCAAGCTAATATCAATAGAGTAGGAAGCGGTCGTACTTTGTTTGTCTACAGAACTCAACGAGGAGCGAGAGTTTGGAGCTCAATTTGGAGCGTGCAGGGACAAACGTCGATAAAGAGGTAATTCTGTTCTCCTTCCTCCTCATGTATTAGTTTGTATAGATTTGAAAGGAATTCAGTGTCCACATTAATCACTTTCTGTCTTAGAGTTAGGGTCTAGCTCTTTGAGGCAATCTACCTGTCCGCTGGGAGATTTTCCTACAACAATAGTAAATTGCCAAAATTGCTAGAAATTGTTTTGAGCTAGTTGGAAAAAGGTGGGTGGCCACCGATATCCACCTGGATCAAACCAAGTTGAATTAAAACCTTCGTGATGTTTCTCTCATTAACAAAACATATAAAAAAGGAATCAAGACTCAATATGATAAGTTTGTTCAACCTCGCGCTTTCACAGAAGGAGATATGGTCTTGGTATATGACAAAGATCATGACAAACTTTGTGCAAGTAAGTTAGAACCTATGTGTCATGGACCATACAATGTGAAGCATGTTATACAGAGAGGTTACTAGGAGTTAGTGGATTACGATGGATTATCTCTCGGTGAGCCCCGAAATGGGCTTTATCTGAAATATTATTATGCATAGAATATATCGCATGTGTGCCTTGTACATTATTGTACCATATGTTTTTGGTTTGGTGTGTATTTACTTTTGCATGTGCGATTTTTTCACTGTCTTTATCTTATTATACTTTTATTTGTGCTTGAATGCATAGATGTCAACATCCTTTCTTATATATTTCCAATTTGCAGATGGCACTAGTTGACATACCTAGAACCTAGCTTCTGCGACTTGGATCATCTACCAATATGGCGAGTTAGTGAGTTCAGGAGGAATTTTCCTTGGGTCTGTAACCAATAACGTTGCAGAATATAATGTCATAATTGGAATTTTAACCAAATCTTTGTCTTTAGGTATATCTCAATTAATTATCAACCTTGATTCTCAACTCATGGTATGTCAACTTAACCATGTTTACACTATTCATAATCCAATTTTTCTATGTCTCTATCTAATAGTTTGTCATCTTGAGAGATCTTTTGATTTCATAGAATATAGACATATATCGAGAGAACTTAATACGATTACAGATTCAGTAGAAAATTATATGTTAGATTGGCACATTACACATAAATAAGCATTTCAGAACATAAAGCATATAAATAAAAACATCACATCATTTAAAAACATAAGTAGCCATGGAAAAACTCATATATATATATATGTGTGTGTGTGTGTGTGTGTGTGTGTAAATTAGCAAAAGCATGTCAAAATACATCATCCAAAAAAGTACATAGAAGGGAAAAATGTGGGTCATCATGCCCATAACATAGTCATAAAAGACTACTATGACATGAGACTCTACTCATCCTCCTACCG
>JZKD02S2336197.1:21500-31889 GCA_000966675.3 Picea glauca
TTGTGAGCATCAGAAAACAAAACACTTGCAAATAATCAAGTCTTCAAAAACCTATGCTCTGATACCAACTTGATCTAAAAATGAAGAAGACTTGTAATCTTGAAAATATTTGCAAATTTTATTTTATGTGTTAAAATGCAAATGGATCAATTTGCAACATAACTCTTATGGAAATTACTCATTAAATATGCATATAAACAGCAGCAATAAACAGTGAATAGAAAACACATAACACGACAAATGATAAAGGAGTTCACCCCTCTCTTGGGCTACATCTCCTGGTCCATCTTCCAATGGATCTTTTGTATTATTTTCTCAAAGTGATAAAAAAATGTTCTTTACAATGCTCAAAATGCCAAATAGATGGCTCCAATGGCTCCAGAATGTCCAAAAACCCCTAGCTGGGCTTTTTCGGCACCTCGTTTGGCCAAAAATTGAAGAAGATAGGCTTCCTGGAAGTTCCCCTTCAAACTTGTTGTCTCTGGATCGCCAAAATGCACCCTTGTTGGCTCAACCTAGCCCCCATGTGCATTTATGCGTTAAAACCCAACACCAAGCGCAACCGCACAAACCATGCAAATTGTAGGATGGTTATGGGTGCGCCTAGCCCCTAACCGCCAAGGTTGTGGTCATGTGACCCATATGACAGCACGCAAGTGCAAAAATGGGCTTCGTTTCCAAAAGAAAATGGATAATGGAAAAGTGGTGGGTCGTTGAACCGTTTAAACCAAATCAAAATGAAAATTCGTGCACGCATGCCAACGGTATAACAATGGGTCATATGTTAACGCAATATGCGACCGAGGGCTGGGGCTAAGCCCCAACCCGGACCCCGCGCCAACCATACACATATGCAAATTTAAATATATTCAAAACCATTTATATAAAAAGGCTCATATGGTGGCGCACTAGTTGGAAGCCCTTCCCAAGTCTCTTCCCCTGCCCAGAGGTCGTGGGGTTGATTCCTGCCGGTTGCAAAGCTTTTAAACCACCAACCAGGTGACACATGGCGACCATTAATTGGGCCACGTGTCACCACACTATTAGCCACCAAGATGCCACATGTCAGCATCTCATTCATCCACTTAACTACCAAGTGTATGCCACTCATCTCTTCCATGTGTCATATAAACATGCCACATCAGCATTCGTACGGACTGTACGGACTGTACAATCAACATCCTTTTTTTTTCTTGTTTGTCGTTTTGAACAGAATGCAATATCTCTCTCTCCTGATGTATGTTTGAACCCAAACAAGTTGCGTTGGGTTCGTGACAACGAGACCTACACTCTCGTTCGATTTGAAGTGATTCCAAGCACTTTGAATTTTTGAGCAAAATTTAATCCCCTGGATCACTCACTGACCTGCAACTGTAAGTCACCTATTTTAGCTCTAGCACCATCAAAGGTCTTGGCGAAGGCTTGGACGATTTCAATATTAAAACCCTCGAATGACTTTATAAACTTAACCCATCTGAAGATTGCGATATCATCCACAGCATCATCGTGGGATAGCAGAGCTTGTGAGCCATTCATCTCTATCCTAGCTACAGGAGCCATAGAATTGGTTACGAAATACCAACAGGTGAAAAAAGGAGGATTCTGTTTTTGAAACAACCCAATACGAATGACATGTTTTTCATTGTAGAAAGTGGCCCAAAAACTACGATTTCGGGAGAGTGCTACCATGAATACCACTTTAGTTGTTGATTGAACCCTGAACTAGAGGACAAGCGCACTCAACAACCACCTCATATGCTAATAATGTAAGCCCATATTATGAAGCACCATCAAACGATGCAATGAATGCGAGTTCAGGTAAGTAGGATGAGGGCGTAATATTTTCATAGCACAGCTAATAGACATGTACCATAGTGATTAGACTGTGATATGACGGTCAAGGGTAGCATTCGGATTGTAGATTTATATCATAGTTTTAGAACCAAAAATTATTGCGAAGGTGTAGAGTAAAAATCAAAAGATTATTTGAAAAATGATCAAGGCATGAGATAACTCAAACACGATCAACTCATATCCTAATGCTATATAGAGACACTCAAAAAACAATATGTTCAACACTCTTAAAGGATTTTGAGATCATACGTATTTTAAAGGCTCATTTAGTTTTATAAGGAGAGAATTTTTAGAATTTGTCTGATGTGTTTATACCAAGCTTGTTTCAATTTCATGCTTGACAGTCATGAAATTGAAAAAGATTAAAAGAGAAACTAACTCAAAAACACACAATAATCAATCAAATGATTCTTCAAACAAAAATTATAATAAAAATCTTCGCAGACACAAAAGGGAAGCTAAAACAAATTTCTTTTTGTCAAATTTTGTGTTTTAAACATCCATGAAACGACATGAATATTTGGCTGCCAACAATATCCTAGGGAATCTTTTGATTCTTGGGCAGATCCTTTGGATCTGTCAGAATACCACAAGATGTTGTGATGCCATCCTAGTGCTGAATATTTCCAGCTTTGTGTTGATGTTGTTGATGCCAACCTTGTGCTGAATATTTCCATATTCGTCCTGATGTTGTTGATGCTAACCTCGTGCTGAAGATTTCTAGCTTCCTGCTGATGTTGTTGATGCCAGCCTCGTGCTAAATATTTCCAGCTGCATGATGATGTTGTTGATTCCATCCTCATGCTGAATATTTCCAGCTTTGTGTTGATGTTGTTGATGTTAGCCTCATGCTGAATATTTCCAGCTTCGTTTTGATGTTGTTGTGATGCCAACCTCGTGCTAAATATTTCCAGCTTCGTGTTGATGTAGATGAGATGTCAGCTTCATGATGAATATTTCCATCATAGTGTTGATGTTGATGATGCTCCAGCCATTGTGTTGTGATGTTGTTGTTTTTGATGTTGTAGCAGCCTTTTGTTGTTATTGATGATGATGATGTATTAGTGTTATACTAATCCATGTTGATGCAGGTGATGATGATGCCAATTCAACTTCCTGCTGAAGATGATGATGATGATAACACTTAAGCTTCTTGTTGAAGATGATCATGATGATGTTATTTCAGCCTTAATGTTAAAGATGATGATGTTACTTTAGCCTCATGCTAAATATGTTGATGATATCACTTTATCGTCATGCTAAAGAAGATGATGATGCTACTTTAGCCTCAAGCTAAAGATGATGATGATGTTACTTTATCCTCATGCTGATGAAGATGATGATGCTACTCTAGCTCCATGTTGTGAATGATGATGATGAGAAAAAAATATGATGATTTATGGATATGTCAGTCAGTGTTCCAGATGGTGTTGATGTTTCTTTCCTCTCTCTCTCTTGATGATGTTGTAGAATACCCTTCTTGTTAAGGGGGGGTGTTGAAATATTGTAACTGCAAAGAGTATTCTATTTATTTATTGATTCATTATTAATTAAATCAATCCCCTTTTGTGGATTGATCACGTTGGGCATTGTAATTGACTAAATCCCCTTTTGTGGATTGATCACATTGGTCATTGTAATTGATCAAATCCCCTTTTGTGGATTGGTCAAACCCTAAATATATTATGAAAATTGAGAAGTCAGCCCCCAGGCTAATTAAAGTGGTTTTAAGCACTAAGAAGACAAGTTGGCCTTGCCCAATGAAGAAACACCTTTCCAGCACCTACTAGTTTGTATAAATAAAGGAAGTTAGTGCCTCATTTGAACACTCACTCATTCACTAATAAAGTGCGCAATTTTGGAGAGTTACAACTGGGAGAAGAGGGAAGAGAGAGGTGCATTGCTCGGTGTTGGATATTCTTTAGTGTTTTGGTTTATTGTCCTTGCATTGTATTGGCTATCTATATTAAGTAAGTTTTTGATGTTTTTTATCCCCCATGAGGGTTTCCCAGGATAAATTTTGTGTATCTTGTGATTGTGTTTCTCTCAGTGATCCTACCTATGCTATTGTTATCTATTAAATTGAAAAGAAACCTAATAATAGATCAAAACTTAACATATTATTCCATACAGAATCAATATATTAAACAAATATTACATGGAATTTCCATTGATCTCCATGACCTGGAGGGTGAGTTGTTCAATATTAAAATCCATCATGAAATCTACGTGGCACCTATGAAAAGTTACATCAAAGAATGGTTCAAAAAGGCTATCGAAAAACTGACAAATGAAGGGAAATAAACAGTTGAGACAGTTCTTGTAACAATCAATGAAAATGATAAAAGGGCATCAACAAGCAAATGAAGACACGAGCGACCATCATAGTAATTTTACGCTAATCACAACTTTCTTTTCTTTATCAATTCCTTCATCCAATTACTCCACCTCTTTCACTAGAAAGGTTTAACCGAAGACCGATAAAAAAAAATTCTTCTTATCAGGTCTTGTTGATTCTTCTACCACCCACAGTCTTCTCTCTAAAAAGATTATTTCTTGTATTTATTTTCTTTATGGTCTGCAGGAGCTCCCATCCCAGTCTTTAATAAAAATGCATTTACAATTTCAAGAATATATAATAGACTATATATTTTTCGAAATTCTAAGAGAACTATTTCGGGAACAATCTTGGTTGTGCTTTGTAACCCTACTTTCAGAATAGAAAGTATTTGAGGTTGATCTATCATTATCTTTATTTGATCTTCCCATGTGTCCACTCTGTTAAATTTCTCTTATGCATTCGGATCATCTTATTTTTATTTTATGTGATAAAAAATGTTTATCCCAAACTATGATGGATGTGAGGAAATTTTGCTTATTTTCTTTAAATGTGTGATTCTTGGTCCTTTCTTAGGAAATGTCTTTAAAAAGAAAACACAAAACATTCTCCTTTTACCTTATTGTAATTTTTTTGTTTCTTTGAATTACTATAACAGACTTATGTCAAGTCCCACGTTTTGAATATTTTAAAAATCTCAAGAATATCTAAAGAGAAGTACCACCTCTATAAAAACGTAGGGGAATTTACATCCTCATGAGGTTGTTGTTTCGGTCCTAACAGATTCAAGCGTCAACAAGGGGATTCGTGTCTCCTGCAAGTGAGTGCTTACAAAACTTTGTAAAGGGGATTGGTGTCTTCAACAAGTGGCTTCTTGCAAAGATTATAATCATAGATTGGAGCCTTAATCACATTAAAATAAGTTATTTTATGGTTTCTCCCATGTGGGTTTCCACGTAAAATCTCTAGTTTTTTGTGTTCAAATGTATTTTGAATAATGTTTCTCTGTTCATTAAAGTTATTACTGTTTAATATTTTTTAAAAAGGAAAACAAGTAAGAATACTTATTCACCCCCCCTCTTAGTATTCAATAATTGGTATCATAGTAGGTCACTTCTGTGACATGATAATAGTTGGAAGGAATATACCTAAGGAAAAATATCCATTAAAGATCTCCCTTCTTCAACCAAACCTCCTATATTCAATGCAACAAATTTTACCTTCTGGAAAATCATAATGAAGGTATATCTTATGTCACTTGGCATGGAGATCTGGAAGATTGTGGTAGATGGCTACAAACCCCCAACAACTCTTCCAATAAATGAAGCAGGTAAGAAATATCACTACAATAATTTTAAGATCTATGAATTTCATTCTAGGTGGACTTGCATAAACAAAATTTGTTAAAGTGATGCAGTATGAATCAACAAAAGAGATGTGGACAAACTAGTAAATAGTTACGAAGGAGATGCTAAGGTGAAGTTGTCCAAAATTAAAGATCACATAATACAATTTAAAATCCTGAAAATGAGTGAGGATGAGAACATCACTATATTTTTTCTTAGATTGGATGAGGTTGTAAACACCATGAAAGGTCTAGGTGAAAAACTTGATGAAGTTTTAGNTCCAGCTTTGTGTTGATGTTGTTGATGCCAACCTTGTGCTGAATATTTCCATATTCGTCCTGATGTTGTTGATGCTAACCTCGTGCTGAAGATTTCTAGCTTCCTGCTAATGTTGTTGATGCCAGCCTCGTGCTAAATATTTCCAGCTTCATGATGATGTTGTTGATTCCAACCTCATGCTGAATATTTCCAGCTTTGTGTTGATGTTGTTGATGTTAGCCTCATGCTGAATATTTCCAGCTTCGTTTTGATGTTGTTGTGATGCCAACCTCATGCTAAAGATTTCCAGCTTCGTGTTGATGTAGATGAGATGTCAGCTTCATGATGAATATTTCCATCATAGTGTTGATGTTGATGATGCTCCAGCCTTTGTGTTGTGATGTTGTTGTTTTTGATGTTGTAGCAGCCTTTTGTTGTTATTGATGATGATGATGTATTAGTGTTATACTAATCCATGTTGATGCAGGTGATGATGATGCCACTTCAACTTCCTGCTGAATATGATGATGATGATAACACTTAAGCTTCTTGTTGAAGATGATCATGATGATGTTATTTCAGCCTTAATGTTAAAGATGATGATGTTACTTTAGCCTCATGCTAAATATGTTGATGATATCACTTTATCGTCATGCTAAAGAAGATGATGATGCTACTTTAGCCTCAAGCTAAAGATGATGATGATGTTACTTTATCCTCATGCTGATGAAGATGATGATGCTACTCTAGCTCCATGTTGTGAATGATGATGATGAGAAAAAAATATGATGATTTATGGATATGTCAGTCAGTGTTCCAGATGGTGTTGATGTTTCTTTCCTCTCTCTCTCTTGATGATGTTGTAGAATACCCTTCTTGTTAAGGGGGGGTGTTGAAATATTGTAACTGCAAAGAGTATTCTATTTATTTATTGATTCATTATTAATTAAATCAATCCCCTTTTGTGGATTGATCACGTTGGGCATTGTAATTGACTAAATCCCCTTTTGTGGATTGATCACATTGGTCATTGTAATTGATCAAATCCCCTTTTGTGGATTGGTCAAACCCTAAATATATTATGAAAATTGAGAAGTCAGCCCCCAGGCTAATTAAAGTGGTTTTAAGCACTAAGAAGACAAGTTGGCCTTGCCCAATGAAGAAACACCTTTCCAGCACCTACTAGTTTGTATAAATAAAGGAAGTTAGTGCCTCATTTGAACACTCACTCATTCACTAATAAAGTGCGCAATTTTGGAGAGTTACAACTGGGAGAAGAGGGAAGAGAGAGGTGCATTGCTCGGTGTTGGATATTCTTTAGTGTTTTGGTTTATTGTCCTTGCATTGTATTGGCTATCTATATTAAGTAAGTTTTTGATGTTTTTTATCCCCCATGAGGGTTTCCCAGGATAAATTTTGTGTATCTTGTGATTGTGTTTCTCTCAGTGATCCTACCTATGCTATTGTTATCTATTAAATTGAAAAGAAACCTAATAATAGATCAAAACTTAACATATTATTCCATACAGAATCAATATATTAAACAAATATTACATGGAATTTCCATTGATCTCCATGACCTGGAGGGTGAGTTGTTCAATATTAAAATCCATCATGAAATCTACGTGGCACCTATGAAAAGTTACATCAAAGAATGGTTCAAAAAGGCTATCGAAAAACTGACAAATGAAGGGAAATAAACAGTTGAGACAGTTCTTGTAACAATCAATGAAAATGATAAAAGGGCATCAACAAGCAAATGAAGACACGAGCGACCATCATAGTAATTTTACGCTAATCACAACTTTCTTTTCTTTATCAATTCCTTCATCCAATTACTCCACCTCTTTCACTAGAAAGGTTTAACCGAAGACCGATAAAAAAAAATTCTTCTTATCAGGTCTTGTTGATTCTTCTACCACCCACAGTCTTCTCTCTAAAAAGATTATTTCTTGTATTTATTTTCTTTATGGTCTGCAGGAGCTCCCATCCCAGTCTTTAATAAAAATGCATTTACAATTTCAAGAATATATAATAGACTATATATTTTTCGAAATTCTAAGAGAACTATTTCGGGAACAATCTTGGTTGTGCTTTGTAACCCTACTTTCAGAATAGAAAGTATTTGAGGTTGATCTATCATTATCTTTATTTGATCTTCCCATGTGTCCACTCTGTTAAATTTCTCTTATGCATTCGGATCATCTTATTTTTATTTTATGTGATAAAAAATGTTTATCCCAAACTATGATGGATGTGAGGAAATTTTGCTTATTTTCTTTAAATGTGTGATTCTTGGTCCTTTCTTAGGAAATGTCTTTAAAAAGAAAACACAAAACATTCTCCTTTTACCTTATTGTAATTTTTTTGTTTCTTTGAATTACTATAACAGACTTATGTCAAGTCCCACGTTTTGAATATTTTAAAAATCTCAAGAATATCTAAAGAGAAGTACCACCTCTATAAAAACGTAGGGGAATTTACATCCTCATGAGGTTGTTGTTTCGGTCCTAACAGATTCAAGCGTCAACAAGGGGATTCGTGTCTCCTGCAAGTGAGTGCTTACAAAACTTTGTAAAGGGGATTGGTGTCTTCAACAAGTGGCTTCTTGCAAAGATTATAATCATAGATTGGAGCCTTAATCACATTAAAATAAGTTATTTTATGGTTTCTCCCATGTGGGTTTCCACGTAAAATCTCTAGTTTTTTGTGTTCAAATGTATTTTGAATAATGTTTCTCTGTTCATTAAAGTTATTACTGTTTAATATTTTTTAAAAAGGAAAACAAGTAAGAATACTTATTCACCCCCCCTCTTAGTATTCAATAATTGGTATCATAGTAGGTCACTTCTGTGACATGATAATAGTTGGAAGGAATATACCTAAGGAAAAATATCCATTAAAGATCTCCCTTCTTCAACCAAACCTCCTATATTCAATGCAACAAATTTTACCTTCTGGAAAATCATAATGAAGGTATATCTTATGTCACTTGGCATGGAGATCTGGAAGATTGTGGTAGATGGCTACAAACCCCCAACAACTCTTCCAATAAATGAAGCAGGTAAGAAATATCACTACAATAATTTTAAGATCTATGAATTTCATTCTAGGTGGACTTGCATAAACAAAATTTGTTAAAGTGATGCAGTATGAATCAACAAAAGAGATGTGGACAAACTAGTAAATAGTTACGAAGGAGATGCTAAGGTGAAGTTGTCCAAAATTAAAGATCACATAATACAATTTAAAATCCTGAAAATGAGTGAGGATGAGAACATCACTATATTTTTTCTTAGATTGGATGAGGTTGTAAACACCATGAAAGGTCTAGGTGAAAAACTTGATGAAGTTTTAGNTTCCAATGAATGTAATTCTTCAAGACATATAAGAAAAAGCATTTTGTGGTTTTCTCCCGATTTGGGTTTCCATGTAAAACACTGGTGTACTGTGTATGTGTGTGATTGTTTATTTATTATTGCTCGTTATTGGATAATAATTCTACATTGATATAACTTTTGAAGAAAAAGGATTATAATTACATTATTATTGATTCACCCCCACTCTCAGTAATCCAACAATTGGTATCAGAGAAGGTTCCTTCAGAAATCAATTTAACCACTGAAAGGTAGATCATGGAGAGTACCAACTTGTATAAAAATGGTATACCACAGTTTGATGGACAGAAGTATGTTTTTTGGAGCATAAGGATGAAGGCATATATAAAGGCACAGGGATTTCAAGTTTGGCAATCAATTGTAGATGGATACACAGCAACAACAGTTCCACCAACAAATGACAAAGCAATGAAACTTAGTGAGAATAATTCCAAAGCCATAAATGCACGTTTGAATGGTCTCAGTGATACAGTATTCACCAAAGTTGCACATTGTAAATCTACTAAAGAAATTTGGGACAAGCTTCGAAATATTTATGAAGGAGATTCAAAAGTCAAAACAACAAAGCTTCAAACTTACAGAGGTTAGTTCGAACAACTAAAAATTAAGGAAGATGAAGATATCACAGCCTACTTCTTACGAGTCGATGAAACAGTGAATGCAATCATAGGATTGGGAGAAGAAATCGAAGAATATATAATTGTTCAAAAGGTACTAAGATCTCTTCCTATGAGATTCAACCCTAAGATATCAGCACTAGAAGAAATATTGGATCTAAAATCAATAAGCATGGACGAACTGGATGGAATCTTCACAACATATGAGATGAGAACTGAACAGGAAAATCCAGATGTAAAAGAAGCAGCCTTCAAATCATCCAAAAGATCAAAGCAAGAGAAAAAGGAACAAGAAGAATATAGCAGCAGCAACGACGTCTCGGAAAATGATGAAGAAGTGGCCAACTTCATCAAAAGACTGAACAAGGGAACCAACGGTAGTTACAGAGGTAAGCTTCCTTTAATTTGTTTTAATTGTGATGGTATTGTTCATTTGGCTAACAAATGTCCTCATAAGAAAAATATAAATGATGAAGGTTACTCAAAAGGCAGACAAACATATAAAGGTAAAATAACTACAAAGAAAGTTTTCAAGAAAAACTTTTTCACCAAAGACATCTCATCATCAGATGAAGATG
>JZKD02S2336208.1:18764-31888 GCA_000966675.3 Picea glauca
GATTAGCATGAAGTTGGTAAATTCATCATCTTAGTATTTTAGTTGTGTCAAATTTGGGGAAAAAGGTAAAATCTGAGTGAAATCCTGAAATTTCTAAGCAAATTCAAGTCGAAATTGCACTCAAAATGACTGTTATGGAGGGGTCATTTCAACTTCCAAGCTAATGAATTTTTCTTAGACAAGTGAGTCATGATTTTTTATGATGGTCGCGAGGCTGCATAGTGTGTGGTCTAAATTTTGGCACCATGTAGTGCAAAATTGTTGGTGCATGACATAAAAAGTTGCGCGCACTAAATATTGGTGCATGGTATAAAAATTTGCATGCATTGAATATTGGTGCATGGTATAAAAATTTGCATGCATTGAATAATGGTGTGTGGCATAAAAAGTTGCGTACATTGAATATTGGTGTGCGGTATAAAAATTTACCCGCATTGGATATTGGTGTGCGACATAAAAGTTGCACGCACTAAATAATGGTGTGCGGTATAAAAAGTTGCACGCATTGAATATTGGTGTGCGACATAAAAAGTTGCGCGCACTGAATATTGGTGCAGTGTATAAAAAGTTGCGCGAACTGAATATTGGTGCGTGACATAAAAATTTGTGTGCACCGAATATTGGTGCGCAATATAAAAAGTTGTGCGCACTGTATATTGGTTTGCGATGTAAAAAGTTGTGTTCACTAAATATTGGTGTGCGGTATAAAAAGTTGCACGCAATGGATATTGGTGTGTGACGTAAAAAGTTGCACGCACTAAATATTGGTGCGTGGTATAAAAATTTGCGCGTAATGGATATTGGTGTGCGGTACAAAAATTTGTGCGTACTGAATATTGGTGTGTGATATAAAAGGTTGAACACACTGGGTATTGGTGCACAGTATAAAATTTGTGCATAGAGGATATTGGTGCCTGGGGTGTGCACTAAATCTTAGCCCTACACATTATGGATCTAGCAAATGATGGATATTGGTGCGTAATATAGAATTGATGAGTGTGCAAGCTTCAAAAAGGAAGAAGAGAAGAAGGATACCACACAAGCAAAATTGTCCTATAGTCTAAAAAAACAAAACTAAGTTTGGAGACAAAAACGTATTTTGGCAATAAATGGAGAACAATTATTGAAACTTGTACAAAGTGTAAAAAATGTAGACATAAAAATACTCTGTGAAGGAATTAGCTAGATTATAAGGGGTTTGGAATGGGGATGCTGAAATAGGGCAAAAGCCACTATTCTGGGCCACGTTTTGGGGATTTTTGGGATTTCTCGAGGAGGAAAAGGGTCCCTAGATGGAAAATATGGAAAACTTTATTTACTCAACATTTTTTATACTCATCAAGCTAGATAAATTTGGTTTAGTGAATTTTTTCGAGAAGTGTGCAGTTTGGGAGATAACGAGTTTGGTTAAAAATTCAAAGTCTAGAAAAAAGGATGAAAAAGGAGAAAGTTGTCATTTCCAGATTGCTGCAGTTTTTTATTGGAGCAACATATTGACGATATGAAAGTTGTTATGAGTTACCTATAATCATTATTATCTATGTCTCATACACAATTTTCTCTAATTCCTGACATATTTACTTCCACAAGCAACAAAAGTTAGTGTCTGGGATTAATTTCACCAAAATGAAAAGTGTACAAAAGGGGTGAATTAACAATATTAAAATGACTATAACTTTCCACTCAGAGCTTATAATTGAGCAAGAAAGTGGTTTTTGGAAATATATTGGAGAGGAGGATCCATATATCAACCCAACAAATTAATTTGGGTAGTTTAAATTATAGTCAACACAAAAAAAGATGATTGGTGGCATTAAAGAGCATACAAATTTATGCATTCTTTTCCAGAACTGTGCCTATATTTTGTCTAACAGAAAATTGTTTGCATGCATAATTTCTTGGGTGATTTAGAGGTACAAGAAGGCATTTTGGTTCCTTTATGATAACTACAACCATGGAATATGCCCAAGGATCCTACAACCATGAAGAGGAATTCAGAGGGCTACACATCAACATGGGAAATGTTGAGAAAGAGTCTAATGGAAGAAGAGACATGCATGAGCCTATAACTATGAGAAGTCTACAAAGAGAAGTGAAAATATATAGGGATGATAATGAAAATATTATGAAAGATCAAGAAGAGATACTACAAATCTTGAACATGCTACATAGGCAAGACAATAAATGCTCTAGCACAAAGCAAGTAGCTAGTGCTAGACAAGTGACAACATCCAGATCCCATAGTAGAAGGGATGAGCATGGGAATGATGGGAATTAAAGGAGTATAAGAAGACACCATCATTACCCATGGAAATCCACTAGGAGAGCTCATGAAATTTCATGGTCGGGGAGTATCCCAAGTGTGTCTCCTTTTAGGAGAAAGAGGAGAAGGCTAGAGGCATGCATCTTGCAAGATGAACTCAGGAAAATCAAGCTACTGAATTTCAATGGTGAGAATAGGAAGGGAGAAGAGGATGAGGCCTGGCTGTTGGGAATGAATAAATATTCTATCTACTTGATTATCCCTATAGGGTAGAAACACAAATTGCAACTTACCACTTGCAAGGATAGAGAAACCATGTGGTGGGATTAACTTAAGCAAGCAAAACACCTTGACGAGAAGAAGGTCTCATGGAGAAAATTCAAAGGATATTTCCTAGAGAAATATTTGTATGAGAATCACTATAAGAGGAAGATGAAAGAGTTATTTGAAATCAAGTTGGGAATAATGACAATGGATGAATATGATAAGAGGTTCTTTGAGTTGCTAACGTATGTTGGCTTCATCAAGGATGAGAAAGTCAAAATCCAAAGATTTCTGAGTGGGTTACCCCTCCTACTACGGTTACAAGATACAATATGATAACCCAAAGACTTTGAAGGAGACCATAAGAAGAGAAAAGCATCTCTATGAGAAAATAAGAGGGAGGTCAGTCTTCCAAAAAGGTTGGAATGACAAGATGAAAGGAAAGAGGGATCAAAGGAAGAAAATTTTTAAGCCACCCTTTTTCAAGAACAACTCCCAAGAAAATCGGCAAGGATAGTAAACCCAAAATGAGCACAAGACAACATATTCATTTGAGAAAGGTCCAAGGGATAATCCTGTACAATGTTGGGGATGTGATGGAAATCACTTATATAGGGACTTCCCTCACAAAGGAGAAAGAATGAGGATGTTCCACAACATTGAAGAGGCTGAAACAATTAAACATATGGGAGGAAGCATGGCAAGAATTTATGCATCATTGGAAAAAAATCAAGTAGAGTATCAATCCCCCATGATTGAATTTGGAGGTAAGATTGATAACGACCCCAAAGTAATTTTAATTGATTATGTAGCCAGCCATAGTTACACAAACTCTAACATTGTTGAAAGATTTCAGCTGCAAAGGAGTAAGCATAACATATCTTGGTTAGTTCAGTTAGCCACATGGGCTAAGAGAAAGATCATTGAGTTGTTAAAGATTGTGCAATAGACATGAATGGACTCAAGTCAAAGGTATATGTGAACATCATACAATTGTGTTCATATGACTGCCTAATTGGCATGGATTGGTTGGAAAAACACCATGTTTTCCTAGACTGTTACAAAAAGACAATAAATTGTCTTGATGAGGGAGGATAACATGGAGAGATTCAAGGCATTCCAAGAGTTGTAGCTGTTAGAGAAATTTTAACCATGCATCTGAAAAAGAGTTTCATAAAGGGGTGCCAAATGTTTGCAACCCATATGGAAGAGGTAGCCAAAGATAAAGTGGCAAGTATTGAAGACCATCCAGTCTTGAAAGATTTTGAATATGTTTTTGGGGAAATAGCAGGATTTCCGCCAAAGAGAGACATTGATTTATCTATTGGTTTGGTGTCAGGAAATACCCCAATGTCTAAGACACCTTACAGAATGGGAACACTAGAATTGAAAGACTTACAGATGCAAATAGAAGAGTTGTTAAAGAAGGGGTGTATACGCCCAAGTGTGTCACCTTGGGGAGCCCTAGTTCTTTTTGTGAAGAAGAAAGATGGAGCCTTAAGGTTGTGTATTGATTTTAGATCGCTGAATAAGCTTAGAATAAAGAAAAAATATCCTTTTCCAAGGATTGATGATCTTTTTGATCAATTGAAAGGTGCAAGAATGTTTTCTAATATTCAATTGAGATCAAGTTATCATCAAGTGTGGATAAAAGAAGAGGGTATCAACATGACAACGTTCAGAACAAGATATGGGCATTATGAATTTATGGTAGTTCCTTTTGGGATATCAAATTTTCCATATTTTTTCATGTTCTTGATGAATGGAGTGTTCAGAGAGTACCTAAACAAGTTTGTGATTATTTTCTTAGATGATATACTCATCTACTTAAAGATAGAATAGGAGCAGGAGAAACATTTGAGAATGGTGCTGCAAGTTTTGAGAGAGAATAAGTTGTATGCCAAGCTAAGTAAGATAATACTTTATTAAAATAATATTCACTACTTGGGGCATATTATTTTATTATATGGGATAAAAATTGATCCCAAGAAGATAGAGGCCATTAGAGGGTGGCCAACACCAAGAAATGTGACATAGGTCAGATCATTTATGGGTCTTGCCGGTTATTATCGAAGATTCATAAAATATTTCAACAGCTGAAAGACATATTGACAAGTACACGCATATTAAAAATTGCAGATCCAGATGAATATTTTGTAGTGTGCATGGATGCATGCAAGGATGAGCTTGGGGGAGTCCTCAGTCAAAACTATCATGTGCTTTGCTATGAGTCCAGAAAATGAAAATAGCATGAAATGCATTATGCTACATATGACTTGGAATTGGCATCCATTGTTCATGCATTAAAAATGTGGAGACATTTCCTTATGGGTTGAAGATTTGAGTTAAGAACAGTGCACCGTGGTCTGAAGCATTTATTTGGAAAACCAACATTAAATGCCATACAAACTAGATGGATGGAATTTATGAGTGAATATGAATTTGAAATTAAACATATCAAAGGAAAGGGGAATCAAGTGGCTGATGCACTCAATAGAAGAGGTCATGAAATGCATATTTCAACCATTAGCATCTTCAACACAGATTTAAGAGACATAATTTTAGAGGTTGCAAATTTAGATCAATAATATTTAAAAATAAAGAGACATTAGAGCAAGGCAATTTACAATTGAAAATTAATTATTATGAGATGAAAGAGGATGGAGTCCTCATGTACAAAGGGAAAATATATGTTCCAAATCCTAGAGGGTTGAAAAATATAGTGCTAAGGGAAATACATAATGTGCCATATGTTGGGCACCCATGATATCATAAGACAATTGCAGATGTAAGAAGCCAATACTTTTGGTCAGGGATGAAGAAATAAGTGGCTAATTACATAGCCAGGTGTCTAGAATGCCAAAAGGTGAAAACAAAGCATAGACATCTAGCAGGGATGCTACAACCATTTCCCATTCTTGAGTGGAAATGGGAAGTGGTTACAATTGATTTTATTACAAAGTTTCCCAGAACAGTGAAACAACAACACAAGGCAAAAAATATTGCAAAGATCTACATAAAGAGGTTCCTAGGCTACATGGGGTGCCTAAGGAAATTGTTTTAGATAGAGATTCAATATTCACATCTAATTTTTGGAAAGGTTTGTTCAAAGGATTTGGAACAAACTTAAACCTCAGTACATTGTTGGACGCACTGACCACACTGAGAGGGGGGGGCTGAATCAACATGAGGATATTTTTACAAATTCTTACAAAACTTTAGTTAGCCATCACTGTTCACAACATTATTACTCATTACTTCTATTCACACTTAGTTTCCTGCATGTAAACATATCTCAATGACATATATTAACAATAAATAACTATGCACCATCATAATAAAGAACACCATATATATGTATAAGTTTCTTTTGTATTACAAACTACAATCCTTGGGGTTTATCAACACCAACTGAAATGAGAACCAAATCAAAGAGAGCATAAAATCTCAATGCAAAACCCAACCTGCAGATCTCAACACCAACTGAGAAGAGGAATCCAATCCTCAAGTACAAGACCCAGATTATAGACATAAAGCAATCTATCAAACTATAACAACGGTCTATACCAAGACAAGTGCATCAACTATTCACAACACAACCTGTCACCTCAACCTGTCTCATCAATCTCATCATCCAAATATGATTTACTCACAAAGATCAATCATGAAGTCAACTCTCAACCATATGCACAATATCACCAAGTTAACCAACAAGATACCTCTAAAAATACACTATGCTCTCCATAAACCAAATACCATAAACCCTTACACAAGACCATGTGCCAAAACTATATCGTTAATCTTGTAGAAATGATCAAGACCTATACCATACCATGCAACAATTGGAACAATTCCAATATGCAAATTTGTTGTGGTTACTGAACTGCCAACTTTCTGTAGCTGCCAAATCTGTTGTTGCAGTTTTGCTGTTGCAATTCTGTTCCGTGGTTTTTCTGCCATGGTTCTATTGTCGTGGTTCTACTACCACAGTTTTGCTGCCACGGTTTTGCTGCCGTGATTTTGCTGTCGCGGTTTTTTTGTCGCGATTCTGCTACTGCGGTTCTGCTGCCGTGGTTCTGTTGTCATGGTTTTGCTGCCGCGATTCTGCTGCTACGATTTTGCTGTTGCAGTAATGCAATTTTTCTGCCACGATTTTTCTGCCATGATTTTTCTGCCGTGAATCTGCTCTATCAAATATACCTTCCCAAATAACCTTTCACAAATGGATATTCCATATGATCAAAGATCATGCACATAAAATACCCTTGTTCTCTTATTTATACTTCTCCAAGTAGCTTCCTCTAGGGGTTATGCTCTAACCAAATTACCCAACTTCCTTCTTTTGGGGCTAACCAACTTCTAACCACTTTGTCCACTTACAACCACTTTATCCACAAATAGTAAACTCTCCACTTCTAGTTGCAACTAATTTATTTTTAATTGTTTTTTTGTTGCAACCACTTAACCCATGACTAACCACTTTGACTGGTCAAATTCTTCTAGGAGCTTCTAGAATAATTTGACTTCTTTGACCTTCTAGGGGCTTCTAGATAACTCANTGTGTGATATAAAAGGTTGAACACACTGGGTATTGGTGCACAGTATAAAATTTGTGCATAGAGGATATTGGTGCCTGGGGTGTGCACTAAATCTTAGCCCTACACATTATGGATCTAGCAAATGATGGATATTGGTGCGTAATATAGAATTGATGAGTGTGCAAGCTTCAAAAAGGAAGAAGAGAAGAAGGATACCACACAAGCAAAATTGTCCTATAGTCTAAAAAAACAAAACTAAGTTTGGAGACAAAAACGTATTTTGGCAATAAATGGAGAACAATTATTGAAACTTGTACAAAGTGTAAAAAATGTAGACATAAAAATACTCTGTGAAGGAATTAGCTAGATTATAAGGGGTTTGGAATGGGGATGCTGAAATAGGGCAAAAGCCACTATTCTGGGCCACGTTTTGGGGATTTTTGGGATTTCTCGAGGAGGAAAAGGGTCCCTAGATGGAAAATATGGAAAACTTTATTTACTCAACATTTTTTATACTCATCAAGCTAGATAAATTTGGTTTAGTGAATTTTTTCGAGAAGTGTGCAGTTTGGGAGATAACGAGTTTGGTTAAAAATTCAAAGTCTAGAAAAAAGGATGAAAAAGGAGAAAGTTGTCATTTCCAGATTGCTGCAGTTTTTTATTGGAGCAACATATTGACGATATGAAAGTTGTTATGAGTTACCTATAATCATTATTATCTATGTCTCATACACAATTTTCTCTAATTCCTGACATATTTACTTCCACAAGCAACAAAAGTTAGTGTCTGGGATTAATTTCACCAAAATGAAAAGTGTACAAAAGGGGTGAATTAACAATATTAAAATGACTATAACTTTCCACTCAGAGCTTATAATTGAGCAAGAAAGTGGTTTTTGGAAATATATTGGAGAGGAGGATCCATATATCAACCCAACAAATTAATTTGGGTAGTTTAAATTATAGTCAACACAAAAAAAGATGATTGGTGGCATTAAAGAGCATACAAATTTATGCATTCTTTTCCAGAACTGTGCCTATATTTTGTCTAACAGAAAATTGTTTGCATGCATAATTTCTTGGGTGATTTAGAGGTACAAGAAGGCATTTTGGTTCCTTTATGATAACTACAACCATGGAATATGCCCAAGGATCCTACAACCATGAAGAGGAATTCAGAGGGCTACACATCAACATGGGAAATGTTGAGAAAGAGTCTAATGGAAGAAGAGACATGCATGAGCCTATAACTATGAGAAGTCTACAAAGAGAAGTGAAAATATATAGGGATGATAATGAAAATATTATGAAAGATCAAGAAGAGATACTACAAATCTTGAACATGCTACATAGGCAAGACAATAAATGCTCTAGCACAAAGCAAGTAGCTAGTGCTAGACAAGTGACAACATCCAGATCCCATAGTAGAAGGGATGAGCATGGGAATGATGGGAATTAAAGGAGTATAAGAAGACACCATCATTACCCATGGAAATCCACTAGGAGAGCTCATGAAATTTCATGGTCGGGGAGTATCCCAAGTGTGTCTCCTTTTAGGAGAAAGAGGAGAAGGCTAGAGGCATGCATCTTGCAAGATGAACTCAGGAAAATCAAGCTACTGAATTTCAATGGTGAGAATAGGAAGGGAGAAGAGGATGAGGCCTGGCTGTTGGGAATGAATAAATATTCTATCTACTTGATTATCCCTATAGGGTAGAAACACAAATTGCAACTTACCACTTGCAAGGATAGAGAAACCATGTGGTGGGATTAACTTAAGCAAGCAAAACACCTTGACGAGAAGAAGGTCTCATGGAGAAAATTCAAAGGATATTTCCTAGAGAAATATTTGTATGAGAATCACTATAAGAGGAAGATGAAAGAGTTATTTGAAATCAAGTTGGGAATAATGACAATGGATGAATATGATAAGAGGTTCTTTGAGTTGCTAACGTATGTTGGCTTCATCAAGGATGAGAAAGTCAAAATCCAAAGATTTCTGAGTGGGTTACCCCTCCTACTACGGTTACAAGATACAATATGATAACCCAAAGACTTTGAAGGAGACCATAAGAAGAGAAAAGCATCTCTATGAGAAAATAAGAGGGAGGTCAGTCTTCCAAAAAGGTTGGAATGACAAGATGAAAGGAAAGAGGGATCAAAGGAAGAAAATTTTTAAGCCACCCTTTTTCAAGAACAACTCCCAAGAAAATCGGCAAGGATAGTAAACCCAAAATGAGCACAAGACAACATATTCATTTGAGAAAGGTCCAAGGGATAATCCTGTACAATGTTGGGGATGTGATGGAAATCACTTATATAGGGACTTCCCTCACAAAGGAGAAAGAATGAGGATGTTCCACAACATTGAAGAGGCTGAAACAATTAAACATATGGGAGGAAGCATGGCAAGAATTTATGCATCATTGGAAAAAAATCAAGTAGAGTATCAATCCCCCATGATTGAATTTGGAGGTAAGATTGATAACGACCCCAAAGTAATTTTAATTGATTATGTAGCCAGCCATAGTTACACAAACTCTAACATTGTTGAAAGATTTCAGCTGCAAAGGAGTAAGCATAACATATCTTGGTTAGTTCAGTTAGCCACATGGGCTAAGAGAAAGATCATTGAGTTGTTAAAGATTGTGCAATAGACATGAATGGACTCAAGTCAAAGGTATATGTGAACATCATACAATTGTGTTCATATGACTGCCTAATTGGCATGGATTGGTTGGAAAAACACCATGTTTTCCTAGACTGTTACAAAAAGACAATAAATTGTCTTGATGAGGGAGGATAACATGGAGAGATTCAAGGCATTCCAAGAGTTGTAGCTGTTAGAGAAATTTTAACCATGCATCTGAAAAAGAGTTTCATAAAGGGGTGCCAAATGTTTGCAACCCATATGGAAGAGGTAGCCAAAGATAAAGTGGCAAGTATTGAAGACCATCCAGTCTTGAAAGATTTTGAATATGTTTTTGGGGAAATAGCAGGATTTCCGCCAAAGAGAGACATTGATTTATCTATTGGTTTGGTGTCAGGAAATACCCCAATGTCTAAGACACCTTACAGAATGGGAACACTAGAATTGAAAGACTTACAGATGCAAATAGAAGAGTTGTTAAAGAAGGGGTGTATACGCCCAAGTGTGTCACCTTGGGGAGCCCTAGTTCTTTTTGTGAAGAAGAAAGATGGAGCCTTAAGGTTGTGTATTGATTTTAGATCGCTGAATAAGCTTAGAATAAAGAAAAAATATCCTTTTCCAAGGATTGATGATCTTTTTGATCAATTGAAAGGTGCAAGAATGTTTTCTAATATTCAATTGAGATCAAGTTATCATCAAGTGTGGATAAAAGAAGAGGGTATCAACATGACAACGTTCAGAACAAGATATGGGCATTATGAATTTATGGTAGTTCCTTTTGGGATATCAAATTTTCCATATTTTTTCATGTTCTTGATGAATGGAGTGTTCAGAGAGTACCTAAACAAGTTTGTGATTATTTTCTTAGATGATATACTCATCTACTTAAAGATAGAATAGGAGCAGGAGAAACATTTGAGAATGGTGCTGCAAGTTTTGAGAGAGAATAAGTTGTATGCCAAGCTAAGTAAGATAATACTTTATTAAAATAATATTCACTACTTGGGGCATATTATTTTATTATATGGGATAAAAATTGATCCCAAGAAGATAGAGGCCATTAGAGGGTGGCCAACACCAAGAAATGTGACATAGGTCAGATCATTTATGGGTCTTGCCGGTTATTATCGAAGATTCATAAAATATTTCAACAGCTGAAAGACATATTGACAAGTACACGCATATTAAAAATTGCAGATCCAGATGAATATTTTGTAGTGTGCATGGATGCATGCAAGGATGAGCTTGGGGGAGTCCTCAGTCAAAACTATCATGTGCTTTGCTATGAGTCCAGAAAATGAAAATAGCATGAAATGCATTATGCTACATATGACTTGGAATTGGCATCCATTGTTCATGCATTAAAAATGTGGAGACATTTCCTTATGGGTTGAAGATTTGAGTTAAGAACAGTGCACCGTGGTCTGAAGCATTTATTTGGAAAACCAACATTAAATGCCATACAAACTAGATGGATGGAATTTATGAGTGAATATGAATTTGAAATTAAACATATCAAAGGAAAGGGGAATCAAGTGGCTGATGCACTCAATAGAAGAGGTCATGAAATGCATATTTCAACCATTAGCATCTTCAACACAGATTTAAGAGACATAATTTTAGAGGTTGCAAATTTAGATCAATAATATTTAAAAATAAAGAGACATTAGAGCAAGGCAATTTACAATTGAAAATTAATTATTATGAGATGAAAGAGGATGGAGTCCTCATGTACAAAGGGAAAATATATGTTCCAAATCCTAGAGGGTTGAAAAATATAGTGCTAAGGGAAATACATAATGTGCCATATGTTGGGCACCCATGATATCATAAGACAATTGCAGATGTAAGAAGCCAATACTTTTGGTCAGGGATGAAGAAATAAGTGGCTAATTACATAGCCAGGTGTCTAGAATGCCAAAAGGTGAAAACAAAGCATAGACATCTAGCAGGGATGCTACAACCATTTCCCATTCTTGAGTGGAAATGGGAAGTGGTTACAATTGATTTTATTACAAAGTTTCCCAGAACAGTGAAACAACAACACAAGGCAAAAAATATTGCAAAGATCTACATAAAGAGGTTCCTAGGCTACATGGGGTGCCTAAGGAAATTGTTTTAGATAGAGATTCAATATTCACATCTAATTTTTGGAAAGGTTTGTTCAAAGGATTTGGAACAAACTTAAACCTCAGTACATTGTTGGACGCACTGACCACACTGAGAGGGGGGGGCTGAATCAACATGAGGATATTTTTACAAATTCTTACAAAACTTTAGTTAGCCATCACTGTTCACAACATTATTACTCATTACTTCTATTCACACTTAGTTTCCTGCATGTAAACATATCTCAATGACATATATTAACAATAAATAACTATGCACCATCATAATAAAGAACACCATATATATGTATAAGTTTCTTTTGTATTACAAACTACAATCCTTGGGGTTTATCAACACCAACTGAAATGAGAACCAAATCAAAGAGAGCATAAAATCTCAATGCAAAACCCAACCTGCAGATCTCAACACCAACTGAGAAGAGGAATCCAATCCTCAAGTACAAGACCCAGATTATAGACATAAAGCAATCTATCAAACTATAACAACGGTCTATACCAAGACAAGTGCATCAACTATTCACAACACAACCTGTCACCTCAACCTGTCTCATCAATCTCATCATCCAAATATGATTTACTCACAAAGATCAATCATGAAGTCAACTCTCAACCATATGCACAATATCACCAAGTTAACCAACAAGATACCTCTAAAAATACACTATGCTCTCCATAAACCAAATACCATAAACCCTTACACAAGACCATGTGCCAAAACTATATCGTTAATCTTGTAGAAATGATCAAGACCTATACCATACCATGCAACAATTGGAACAATTCCAATATGCAAATTTGTTGTGGTTACCGAACTGCCAACTTTCTGTAGCTGCCAAATCTGTTGTCGCAGTTTTGCTGTTGCGATTCTGTTCCGTGGTTTTGCTGCCATGGTTCTACTGTTGTGGTTCTACTACCACAGTTTTGCTGCCACGGTTTTGCTGCCGTGATTTTGCTGTCGCGGTTTTTTTGTCGCGATTCTGATACTGCGGTTCTGCTGCCGTGGTTCTGTTGTCATGGTTTTGCTGCCGCGATTCTGCTGCTACGATTTTGCTGTTGCAGTAATGCAATTTTTCTGCCACGATTTTTCTGCCGTGATTTTTCTGCCGTGAATCTGCTCTATCAAATATACCTTCCCAAATAACCTTTCACAAATGGATATTCCATATGTGTAAGTTTTAAACCTGCGAAGTAAAGCAATGCATATATATATTCTTAAGCAATACAGAAATTAATCAATGTCTCATACACAGAATACACAGAGATCTTTACCGGAAACCCTC
>JZKD02S2336219.1:0-31888 GCA_000966675.3 Picea glauca
TTGGCTTGCTTGAGGGACATCTGTTTGTATGGTTGTAGTCTTAAAAATACCCAATCCCCTACTTCAAAACTTCTTTCACTACGATGTTGATCTGCTTGTTGTTTCATGTGATTCAGTGCCATGGTCAGGTTGTCCTTTAATATTTGGAGAACTTGTTTTTGATGCTCGATGTGATCTTCCAATACTTGAACCTTAGATTTTTGTTTTAGAGAAGAACTGATGGAAGGAGGGTGGTATCCATAGAGTGCCATAAATGGTGTCATTTTTTTTGCAATATGAAAAGGAAGTGTTATACCGCCATTCTGACAAGGGTAACCATTTGAACCATTGTGTTTGTTTATCATAGACAAAGCAACGAAGGTAGCCTTCCAAACATGTGTTCATTATCTTGGTTTTGCCATCAGATTGAGGATGATAGGATGAGCTATGAACCAATTGAGTACCCAAACAAGAAAATAATCATGTCCAAAAATGTCCAGTGAAGATGGGATCTCTGTCACTTACAATAATCTNACCTTATTTTGTTGGCAAACCAAACATTTTTCCACAAACCTTTGAACATCAGTTTTAAGGCCATCCCAAAAAAATTCCTTCTTGACCCTATGGTAGGTTTTCAAAAATCTTGAGTACCCTCCTACCAAAGAGGTGTGCAATTCCAATAGTACATTTTGTTTGATTTGGGACTTCTTACATAAATATAAGCGATATTTGTACCATAGTGAATTATTTTTCCATGTAAATGTATCTGATGCACTGGAATCCTGTTGCAACCTTTGAATGAGAGTCCACACGTTTTCGTAATTCTTCCATTCATCCCTTGCTTCTATTATCAAATCGGGTTGGATGATCGAGATAGCACAAAGAAAGGCCTCAACATCTTCATCCTTTCTTGAGAGTGCATTTGCCACAACATTTTGCTTCCCTTTTTTATAGATGATTTCAAAATCATAACCCAATATCTTGCTCACCCATTTTTGTTGTTCTTCTTAAGACAATATTTGTTCCAAGAAGTATTTAAGACTATCGTGATATTTTTTGACCTTGAAGTGCCTACCTATTAGGTAAGGGCGTCATTTCTTAAATGAATGTAGTATTTCCATCATTTCCTTCTCATAAATTGGTTTGTGTAAGTCCTTTCCCTTGAGTGGCCGACTTTCAAAAGCCAGGGGCCTTCTTTCTTGCATTAGGACAACATCAATGCCATTTCCCGAGGCATCACATTCCACAATAAAGGTTTTTGTGAAGTCTAGTGTGGTCAAGACGGGAGCTTTGCACATCACCTCTTTAAGTTGTTCAAAGCTTTAGTTGCCTCTGGAGTCCATGAAAATGAATCCTTCTTAGTTAGTGTCATTAAAGGTGTTGTTATTCTCCCATAGTTCCGAACAAACTTGCAGTAGTAACCTGTCAAACCCAAAAATCCTCTAAGATTCTTCAATTTTTTGGGAATCGTCCAGTCCATCACGGCCTTAATCTTGTTAGGGTCTACCTTGACACCTTCATGAGATACAATATGACCCAAATACTCTACCTCCTTCATCCCACAGAAACATTTGATGGATTGGAATATAGTTGTTGCTCATTTAGTAGTTGTAACACCTTGTCAACATGTCGCACATGATCCTCCCAAGACTTTCTATAGATTAGTATATCATCAAAAAATACCAACACAAATTATCAAAGTAAGGGCTTGAAGATGGAATAAATTATCCCTTGGAATGTGGAAGGTGCATTTGTAAGGCCAAAAGGCATGACCAAAAATTCATAATGGCCTTCATGAGTTAGGAAAATTGTTTTCGAGATATCTTCTTCCTTCATTCTAATATGATGATACCCTGAACGAATATCCAACTTTGTGAAATAGATTGCTTCATGTAGTTCATCTAAAAATTCATCAATGACGGGAATGGGAAACTTATCTTTAATAGTGATCTTGTTGAGCTCTCTATATTCTGGACACATACGCCATGAGCCATCTTTCTTGAATACCATTACCATCGATGCAGAGTAAGAACTTTGGCTAGGTCTAATAATGCCAACCTCTAACATTTCTTCAACCATGCACTCAATTTCACTCTTCTAGGCATAAGGGTATCTGTACAGCCTGATATTAGAAGGAACACTCCCAGAAATTAGGTGAATATCATCATCATGATTTCGATTGGGTGGAAGACCTTTGGGAATATATTCAAATGCTTTGGAATTCTTATCAATGATCCCTTGGAGATCTAGGGTAATATATGGCTTAGATGTTTGAACATCTAGTGAGTATAGTTGTGAAATTACACCTAGATTCCCCTTTTTCAACAATTTTTTCATGCCATTAGAGCTTATCACCTTACCGAGTTTCCTTGTGATACCTCTTAACTCAATTTCTTTTCCTTCCAATGAAAATTTCATGAAAAGTTCTTGGAAATTAAAATNCGAGATAGCACAAAGAAAGGCCTCAACATCTTCATCCTTTCTTGAGAGTGCATTTGCCACAACATTTTTCTTCCCTTTTTTATAGATGATTTCAAAATCATAACCCAATATCTTGCTCACCCATTTTTGTTGTTCTTCTTAAGACAATATTTGTTCCAAGAAGTATTTAAGACTATCGTGATCTTTTTTGACCTTGAAGTGTCTACCTATTAGGTAAGGGTGTCATTTCTTAAATGCATGTAGTATTTCCATCATTTCCTTCTCATAAATTGGTTTATGTAAGTCCTTTCCCTTGAGTGGCCGACTTTCAAAAGCCAGGGGCCTTCTTTCTTGCATTAGGACAACATCAATGCCATTTCCCGAGGCATCACATTCCACAATAAAGGTTTTTGTGAAGTCTAGTGTGGTCAAGACGGGAGCTTTGCACATCACCTCTTTAAGTTGTTCAAAGCTTTAGTTGCCTCTGGAGTCCATGAAAATGCATCCTTCTTAGTTAGTGTCATTAAAGGTGCTGCTATTCTCCCATAGTTCTAAACAAACTTACAGCAGTAACCTGTCAAACCCAAAAATCCTCTAAGATTCTTCAATTTTTTGGGAATCGTCCAGTCCATCACGGCCTTAATCTTGTTAGGGTCTACCTTGACACTTTCATGAGATACAATATGACCCAAATACTCTACCTCCTTCATCCCACAGAAACATTTGGATGGATTGGCATATAGTTGTTGCTCATTTAGTAGTTGTAACACCTTGTCAACATGTCGCTCATGATCCTCCCAAGACTTGCTATAGATTAGTATATCATCAAAAAATACCAACACAAATTATCAAAGTAAGGGCTTGAAGATGGAATAAATTAGCCCTTGGAATGTGGAAGGTGCATTTGTAAGGCCAAAAGGCATGACCAAAAATTCATAATGGCCTTCATGAGTTCGGAATATTGTTTTCGAGATATCTTCTTCCTTCATTCTAATATGATGATACTCTAAACGAAGATCCAACTTTGTGAAATAGATTGCTTCATGTAGTTCATCTAAAAATTCATCAATGACGGGAATGGGAAACTTATCTTTAATAGTGATCTTGTTGAGCTCTCTATATTCTTGACACATACGCCATGAGCCATCTTTCTTGAATACCATTACCATCGATGCAGAGTAAGAACTTTGGCTAGGTCTAATAATGCCAACCTCTAACATTTCTTCAACCATGCACTCAATTTCACTCTTCTAGGCATAAGGGTATCTGTACAGCCTGATATTAGAAGGAACACTCCCAGAAATTAGGTGAATATCATCATCATGATTTCGATTGGGTGGAAGACCTTTGGGAATATATTCAAATGCTTTGGAATGCTTATCAATGATCCCTTGGAGATCTAGGGTAATAGATGGCTTAGATGTTTGAACATCTAGTGAGTATAGTTGTGAAATTACACCTAGATTCCCCTTTTTCAATAATTTTTTCATGCCATTAGAGCTTATCACCTTACCGAGTTTCCTTGTGATACCTCTTAACTCAATTTCTTTTCCTTCCAATGAAAATTTCATGAAAAGTTCTTGGAAATTAAAATCCATTGTTCCTAATGATTGTAACCATTGGATTCCTAGTACGACATCAGCTCCATCCATGGGTATAATAATCATTGGACTATTCATTACATATTCACCCATAGTAAGATTGACCTTATTGCATTTTCTTGAGTAATTGATAGTTCCTCCATATACAATCATTACTTGAAACTCCGGTGCTGGATATACAAATCAATTGAGAGCTTTGGCTAATTTATAGTGAATGAAATTATAAGTACTACCAGAATTAATTAGGACTATTACCTTTTTCTTTTTGATATATCCTTCGATCTTGAGGGTTTGAGGAGTGTTAATTCTAGCCAATGCATTACACGATATCGTGGGAGTCAACTCTTCAGAAGAAATCACTTCTACATTTTCATCTTGATATGGTTCTTGTTCTTGTTCTTCTTCCTCTTCACAATCTATATAGAATAATTTCTTCTCACCACACTTATGTCCCTTACTGTACTTGCTATCACAATTAAAGCNACCCTTTTGCTTGAGATTTATCAATTGGCTAAAGAAGGTATTGCTCCTTGTATCCTCGTAGTGTGCTATCATTTCTTTTGTGAAAATTGTCCAAGTGACAAGTGATTTGCAAGAAAAAATCCATTGATACCACACAACTTGAATGGATTCTAAATATAAAGAAGCAATTCGTACCTTTTGTGTATGTGGCACGTCGTGTAGATCAAAGAATTGCTCCATCTGAAGTATCCATGTGATTGGGTCCTTGCCATCAAAATTTCTCATATCGACATTAGGAACGTGGTTGGTATTCAACCCAAAGTTGGAGTTTCTCCATTTTTTATTCATCTTCCCTATGTCCTCATCATGAATTTCATGGGATACATTTTCACTTTCAAGTGTCTTCTCTATTAGGAAATTTTTCAATCCTTCCATGATCTCCCTTTTTAAACCATCCATCATCCCTTGTAGTTCATCTTTTATCACTGTCTTCTTTTGTAAATAATTTATGTCCCTGTGCATTTCTTCACCTTCATCAAGAGTCCAAGTAGGACTATCTGGAGGCTTATTTGGTGTAGAAGTTCCCTTTTTTGGTGGCATGTTGGAAAAGTATCACTTTTAAACCTTGATTTTGAGGTGGTTCAGCTAGACAATCTTTCTTCTGTTGTATCTCCAAAATTTTGGCCCTTTTGGGTATGAATTTTTTTTTTTTGTAGTTCTCTAATAATTCTTCTCTACAATGCCACAGGTCTTATCAAAATTGGATGTGCCAAGTGGAATTTATGGTAACTTCCCCACAACTTGCTTATTTTTGGACTTTCCAGGATATCTCACTTGTATAGCGTGCCCTGCACAAAATAATTGATATAAAATTCTGAAAATTGTTCCAGAAAAACTACAGACTGTCCATTATCCAATGCAACTAGTCTCACTTAATTTGGATACTCCAGGAATAATTTATGATTGTTTTACCCGGAACACCTTCTTGAGACTAGTCATATACCCTATCTTCCATAGGATGTATCTACAAATGTAAGATGACCCATAAGCTGAATTTTGTATCACATATACTTTAATAATTTCTTAGCCTGGGGATTTTAGAGTCTGAAACGTTACAGAAAAAAATTTATAGCGAAAATTCTGCAATGACTCAATTCAGGATGATTTCAGAATCCTATCTTATACATGTTTTATCTTCGAAAGTATAAGGCCTGTGGAGCTGAAATTTTAACCCAACGTACCTTGATCCGTCTTTTGAATATCCTCCAAGGGGTTTTGTTTGAAAATTTGTAGAAAAAAAGTTATAGCAAAAATTCCAAGGTGTCTCGGATGTAACAGCGAAACCCCAAGACCTTGAGCTCTGATACCATATGTTAAGAACCAAATATAAATATAGCATAGAGAAACCTCATAATAAGTACTCAAAGCCTTGAAAAAGAGAGAAATTCAGATAATAAACCTCTTTGAGGGGGCAACCTCCTTATACCCACATAAATATCCAAATACAAGATGATTGAAAATGAAAATGTCTCCTTGGTATATATAAGAGACTAGGAGGTACAATTACAATTGATGGACCCAAGACGACATAAATAAATTAACATTACTAATACAATATGCCCCAATTAAGGGGTAATGTGCCACTATTTAGGGCTTAATAATCCTCAACTTGCACCCTAAAGAAAATTGGCATTCACTTCCGCATTGTAACATAGTTTGTGTCTTGCCTTTCAATGAAGAAATTGTTGAGATATTAAGGGGATAATAGATCTAAGGTGAACACTTAATCAAACCTTAATCTATTCAAATAAACCCAACATATTTATAACAACACTTAATGTAGATAACAAGAAAGATGTATTTGAGTATGTAGGTTTCCACAACTAGTCATAATTGAAGAAGATTTTTCTGGATACAATTTTGTGAGAGGTTTTGAAACGTCCAATGTTTCGAGTGGACACTTCATTTATCATAAGGGACATTAGATTCTTATGTCCCTAATGATAGGTGGACACTAGAGTGGCCACTCGAAACAATGAACGTTTCGAAACCTCTCACACAGTTATATCTAGAAAAATCTTCTGAGAAAGAGATGTACGCATACCATAGTGTGCTCAAGAAGATATACCATAACCAAGAACAAATAACCATAAGCAAAGTGAACTTTTTAGGAGTTCCCTTAGGTAAAGGATAAAGAATACTTTCACTTGAATGAGATGATTAGAAATGAGGAGTGTATTGTGTATTTGTGCACATCCTTTAGGGCTAGGGTGTTATCCTCGAGAAGGTAACTAGGTTGGCCTTACCAAAATAGTAAAAAATAGTAGAGTATAATAAATGGGTTAGTTTCCCATGTTGAGGCTCAATAAATCCTTCAATACATCAATACAATAGGTCAAGATGTGGTCTCAAGTGAATATTAACCACATAATCTCAACATGACCTAACCTTAGCTCATGAAGGGAAATTGCCATTTCAAAAGAACTATAAGGATTTAGAGATGACCAAATAATATTGACATCCCCCCTAATTTGAACAATGGGCCATGGATAGAAGTCATTATATCACATCATGTTTCATTCCTTAATGGAAACTCTCCTATATCGATATGCGCTTGGAGATTGGTGAAGGTGGGCTCTCAAAGAGATTTAGTGAAGATATTTGCAAGTTGATTTATTGAAGGTACAAAGAGTGGCACAAGTTGTCTTCAAGCATGAAGTTGTTGAATGTATTGCATCCAAATCTCAATGTGTTTGGTCTTCTCATGATTCATTGGATTACGAATAAACTTTATGGTAATCTAATTGTCACAAAATAAAATGGAAGGAGTATTTGGGGCAAGAGGTAGTTGATTAAGCATCATCTATATCTAGGCAAGATGTTTCCTGGCATGAAATGCACTAGCATGTTTGGTTTCAATGGAGGAGAGACCAATTGCATGTTTCTTCATGGAACACCAACAAATTGGTCTAATACCAAGAGAAAACAAATAACATGAGGTAGATCATTGTTCATCAAGATCACCAACCAAGTGAGGATTAGAAAAACCAAGGAGACGAATATCAACACTAGTTGAGTAGAGAATGTTCACATGAGTGGTGCCCTAAAAATAGTGCAAAATGCACTTAGTGACTTGTCAATGACTCTCGCGAGGTTCTTGCATGTATCGAGAACACACATTGATCACAAACGAGATAATTGGCTGAGAATGTGTAAGATAAAGCACATTGTCAACCATAGATTGATAAAGAGTTGCATCAAATAAGGGTGAAGAACACTTGGCTTGAAACTTTATCTTGGAAGCGATAGGTGAAGGACACATTGTTTAACTTTACTTTGGGAATATGGTCCAATACATGTGATCCAAAATTTTGAAATGTGACACTAAATGTTTGTAACCACACTATTTCTCAAAAGTAATCATATGGAAAACATCTCGAGTAGGTGTTCGATTAATTATACGACTTACAAAAACAATTGCTTTCCCTCGGAATTTAAGCTCTGTTTGTTAAGAATGCAAGAGACAACGAGCCATTTCCAGAATAGTTATATTCCTTCATTGTGCTTCTTCATCTTGTTGAGTGATCAACTTCTACCAAACAATGTTATGTGATGTTAGAAATGGGTGAAAGTCATCACTGAAATGTTCTCCTCCATGATCAATGCTAATAGATTTGATCTTGTGATTACTACTATTTTACATAAATCATTTAAATTCTTTGAATTTCTCATAGGATTCATTTTTGGATTGGATAGTATATATCCATAGGAAGTGGGAGAAATCATTAATGAAGGTGGGGACATTTCTAGTCTCACCAAGCAAAGAAGTGGTCTTAGGCTTGAAAATATCACTATGAACTAGCACAGCCCTTGCTAAATCCTTAGGAAAGGACTCATGATAGTGTTTTTTCTAGCATACATCCTTCACAATTTCCATTGGATAGGTTAGTCACTGGAAGGTTATTTTCCATCCTTGGATGACTCATATGATGTAAGGTCCCAAAGTTGGTATGACCTGAGTGTTGATGCCATAGTTTGTTGGTGTCGTCGACATTAGCAACTTGTGTATTAAATCCACTTCGTATTGAAGGAGATGAAGATTTTTGTAACTTATACGTATTATTGGATTCATCACAATAGTTGAAAGCAACCACTTTAAAACCATCATTTATGTCCATTTTTTTAACAAGAATGGTTATTTTTGTACTAGAAAATTGTTGCAGTTGCACTGGTTAGCATTAAAATACATATAGAAGTATCGTCCGACAAAACATTGTGAGATGTGTCTAGAATCTGAAACTTGCAGCCTATGATAAAAAAATAGTCCTTCAAAGAGGATTTCTGTAAGCTACTACATACAAGTACATATTCGAACAAAATTTCCTAACAATAAGAAAACTTAAAAAAACATTAAACATTAATGGATGAATCTATATTGATTTCCATCTTCTTCTTGATGCCTTTCATTAGTCATGGAATTTTGATCTGCATTCAACATTTCCACATACTCTTGATATTGTTGGATAGAATCTTGTTCCTTAACCTCTATAGACCCAATAAACAACCTAGAAATTGAATGGACTATGGAGTTGATTCTTACTAGACCTACAACCAGTTGTTGGAGAGCTACACACTCAACTTTTAACTCCTCAATTTGCCATTTATGGTTGTGAAGGGCTTCCAACATAAATGCAGCTTTAGTGTTCCTAGTCTCTTCTTGAGTTTACACTATGTCAATTAATGAAATTATTGAGTTTTTGTTTCCAGTGCTATAAGTCTCTTGTCTTCTCAAGATTATTTGTATTTCATATGTTTCATCTTCTAACTTCCCATGCTCCATCTTGGCCTCCCAACATAACACTTGAGCCAATCTGTTTTCATTGCTCACCACACTCAATCCATAAATTCCATTATCATTGTCCAACATTCCAACAAGGGTGAATTAAGGGAACCAGAGGTTGACCTTTATCATGGAACAAAACCACTAGTGTTGAGCAGTCACGAGCATAGCCCCACAGTCATGAATTGCCAAGCCATGGAAGAAGACTGGAGAACCATGAATGCCACGAGAGAAACCCTACATTCCTATATTTCTGAGCCACTAAGAAACACACCATAGATTGAAGGCCGATTCTGGTCCACCCATTCCTCTCGAGCCAAGGATAGAGTTTCAAAAATCCAACCAAAATCCAGAGCCAGGATCTGACATGGGAAGTCCAGAAGGGAGAAAATCCAAAGTTAAACCCTAATTTCAACTAAAACATAGTTCAAACATGAACCATAGTCCCGCAATAAACCACATTTCCTCATGCTTTGATGCAATTATCACACCTACAGGGAAAAGCATGATCCAAAGCAGTTGATGAGATGGAGCCCCCATTAAAGTTTGCATGTGTGAGGGGATTGCACAATGAATGCACATTGGTAATGGAATATGATATATGACCACCCCCATCTAACTATCATGTCGGGTGCTTGACAAGCAAGAGCTCGTCATAAATTTTAATGGCATAAAAGTTAGGGGATAGGGTAATATACCTCCCATCATTTTAACCTTAGTTTTCCATATTCTAGTAGATTTGCCTTGTTGACTATGCTGTCGGCTTGATGATTGAGCATATTGAGTACAATTGAATTCAACACTCTTGCACTTGGAAACTTCTCGCTTGATTTGGGTGATTATTCTTATTAGAGTGGCATTGCTCAGAGGGAAGGCTTTGTGCATTAGTTTGATGATTAGAGTCAAATCCCCAATGACAATTAGGTTTGTGATGTGCTTATTGTCAATTATCCTCAACCCTTGGAATAGAGAAAATACCTCTGTTGGATTGTTTATAGCTTTATCTAGTCCCCATTCAAAGGTATTTTTTGTGATTCAGTCGATATCAAGAATGATCCCCCTTGCACCTGCCACCCCTAGATTCCCTCTGGAGGTTCCATCAAAGAATAAAAGATACTTCCCTTGAGATTGTTTCCATTTCAAAAATTTATCTTTCCCCATATGAACTTACCACTTTAATCCACTGGGATGAGAAGAAACAAATGACTTCACCGAAGGTCTAGTTTTACTTAACATATCATCCAACCAATCGCGTTCTTCTAACTCCAAGAGTCCTGCATTGTGCCCTTTCATCCCAGATGGCTTATGGAAACAAACTACAAGCTTTGTTTCCAACAATATTAACCCAAGGTTTGAATTTGTTGAAAAATATCTTTATTTCTTGGTAGCCAGATCCCCCAACGAAGGAATTTTGGAACTACCATCCATATTCTTTAGAAAACTGGCTCATTCTAAAAGGATCCTGTGTATTTTGTTTGCCACGGGGAATCAGTAACTCATTAGATTGATCTAGGCTAGGCACATGATCAAACCTACTCATTGCCACTATAACCCAAGATTATATCCAACAACCCACAAGCCAAATATATCAATAACTTGTGACTTATCTTAACTTGATTCTTTAAGAACAAAACTATATTTCTTTTTTATCTCTTAATACTTAATAAATGACGAGTTAAGAAAACTTTTGATTCTTTTGTATAATTTTATCTTTATTTTAATACTCTTTTATTATCATGGTTAGTTTATAAGTGCTAAATTATCTTACACATCTTATCCACCTTTCAGTGTAAATTGTATATTATATGTGATTTTCTCCATGGAATAATGTGTTATTCTTTTTTCTTGTGCATGGGAAAAGTGAGTGTAACTTAGGCTCGTTGTCCTAGTCTATATTGATATTATATCAAGGCTCCAACATGTAGACACATCATTATGTATTGAAAAAAACTCGTCCTCTTGAATAACTTATCGAGGAGGTAAGGAGGTAAGGTTTCTCTCTTGCAAGATGCGTTTGGGTCTTGGGTTGTTAACCTATTTCCTTACGTTCGAGGGAGATGGTCTCTTAGCTAATCAGAAGCAGTTTTACCTCTTACTCCAATGGTGAAAATTTGATTTCAATGCTTAACAATATTCACTAGGTATTGAGTATCCATATATGGTCGTCATTGGGGATATCAGAGAAAGGGTTATGTGGTATCTAGCATTGATCACAACTTTAGGTCCATACATGAACCTTACATGTTGAAACCCAGTCACAATTTAGCATCATGTTGAAGGAAATTTTGTTATTTGTTTTTTCTTGATTGTTACTCAGGCTATCAACCTAGCTTCTATTGATACAATCTCAAGACCTTGATGTGTAATGACATCATTGTGTGTAGATAAAACTTGGCCACATCATTGTGTGTAGGCAAAACTTAGCCTCTTGAAATAACTAACTAGTGGTTCATAAGGGGTCAGACTTCCACTCCTTCCAGATGCCTATGGGTCTTGGGCCATTAACCCATTTCCTTACGTTCGAGGAAGACGAGCCTTAACCAATCAATAATAGTTTTAGGTTAACTTCAAAACTAAAATGTGGTTTCAACCACTCACTAGTATCCATTAAATACTTAATATCTCATGTGACCATCATTAAAATTAACAAAGAGATCATCCAATATCCAAGAAGACCTAACCTTTAATGACTACAAGAAACCTTCATACCAAGTCCTGGTTGGTGTTTAAGTTCATACCCCTTTCCTCATTATATTGTTTATTTTATATTTTTTTTCAATTATCAAACTATAAAATTTTCAAAAAAATTCCTCGTGGATTACAATAGGCTATTCGAGAAGCGAGCTCTATTGCATAAAGTTAAGGCGAGACATTGAACTAGTAGCAGCAGCATGAGCCAGAAAGGAGTTATGACTATGTAGGAGGTTGAGGGTTCGCTTCTGGTTTCCTCCCAATCAGTTTGTTTCTCATGGTATTTGGTTCAAATTCATGATTGGTCGATCAAAAGCCATCTTTCGCGCTTGAATCTGGCACGATTTCCTCAATGCACTTTCACTTCCAATCTGGAGAAAGCTAGGGACTTTTCCAAGGGTTTCATAGGATCTGTNACCCTTTTGCTTGAGATTTATCAATTGGCTAAAGAAGGTATTGCTCCTTGTATCCTCGTAGTGTGCTATCATTTCTTTTGTGAAAATTGTCCAAGTGACAAGTGATTTGCAAGAACAAAGCCATTGATACCACAAAACTTGAATGGATTCTAAATATAAAGAAGCAATTTGTACCTTTTGTGTATGTGGCACGTCATGTAGATCAAAGAATTGCTCCATCTGAAGTATCCATGTGATTGGGTCCTTGCCATCAAAATTTCTCATATCGATCTTAGGAACGTGGTTGGTCTTCAACCCAAAGTTGCAGTTTCTCCATTTTTTATTCATCTTCCCTGTGCCATCATCATGAATTTCATGGGATACATTTTCACTTTCAAGTGTCTTCTCTATTAGGAAATTTTTCAATCCTTCCATGATCTCCCTTTTTAAACCATCCATCATCCCTTGTAGTTCATCTTTTATCACTGTCTTCTTTTGTAAATCATTTATGTCCCTATGCATTTCTTCACCTTCATCAAGACTCCAAGTAAGACTATTTGGAGGCTTATTTGGTGTAGAAGTTCCCTTTTTTGGTGGCATGTTGGAAAAGTATCACTTTTAAACCTTGATTTTGAGGTGGTTCAGCTAGAAAATCTTTCTTTTGTTGTATCTCCAAAATTTTGGCCCTTTTGGGTATGAAATTTTCTTTTTTGTAGTTCTCTAATAATTCTTCTCTACAATGCCACAGGTCTTATCAAAATTGGATGTGCCAAGTGGAATTTATGGTAACTTCCCCACAACTTTCTTATTTTTGGACTTTCCAGGATATCTCACTTGTATAGCGTGCCCTGCACAAAATAATTGATATAAAATTCTGAAAATTGTTCCAGAAAAACTACAGACTGTCCATTATCCAATGCAACTAGTCTCACTTAATTTGGATACTCCAGGAATAATTTATGATTGTTTTACCCGGAACACCTTCTTGAGACTAGTCATATACCCTATCTTCCATAGGATGTATCTACAAATGTAAGATGACCCATAAGCTGAATTTTGTATCACATATACTTTAATAATTTCTTAGCCTGGGGATTTTAGAGTCTGAAACGTTACAGAAAAAAATTTATAGCGAAAATTCTGCAATGACTCAATTCAGGATGATTTCAGAATCCTATCTTATACATGTTTTATCTTCGAAAGTATAAGGCCTGTGGAGCTGAAATTTTAACCCAACGTACCTTGATCCGTCTTTTGAATATCCTCCAAGGGGTTTTGTTTGAAAATTTGTAGAAAAAAAGTTATAGCAAAAATTCCAAGGTGTCTCGGATGTAACAGCGAAACCCCAAGACCTTGAGCTCTGATACCATATGTTAAGAACCAAATATAAATATAGCATAGAGAAACCTCATAATAAGTACTCAAAGCCTTGAAAAAGAGAGAAATTCAGATAATAAACCTCTTTGAGGGGGCAACCTCCTTATACCCACATAAATATCCAAATACAAGATGATTGAAAATGAAAATGTCTCCTTGGTATATATAAGAGACTAGGAGGTACAATTACAATTGATGGACCCAAGACGACATAAATAAATTAACATTACTAATACAATATGCCCCAATTAAGGGGTAATGTGCCACTATTTAGGGCTTAATAATCCTCAACTTGCACCCTAAAGAAAATTGGCATTCACTTCCGCATTGTAACATAGTTTGTGTCTTGCCTTTCAATGAAGAAATTGTTGAGATATTAAGGGGATAATAGATCTAAGGTGAACACTTAATCAAACCTTAATCTATTCAAATAAACCCAACATATTTATAACAACACTTAATGTAGATAACAAGAAAGATGTATTTGAGTATGTAGGTTTCCACAACTAGTCATAATTGAAGAAGATTTTTCTGGATACAATTTTGTGAGAGGTTTTGAAACGTCCAATGTTTCGAGTGGACACTTCATTTATCATAAGGGACATTAGATTCTTATGTCCCTAATGATAGGTGGACACTAGAGTGGCCACTCGAAACAATGAACGTTTCGAAACCTCTCACACAGTTATATCTAGAAAAATCTTCTGAGAAAGAGATGTACGCATACCATAGTGTGCTCAAGAAGATATACCATAACCAAGAACAAATAACCATAAGCAAAGTGAACTTTTTAGGAGTTCCCTTAGGTAAAGGATAAAGAATACTTTCACTTGAATGAGATGATTAGAAATGAGGAGTGTATTGTGTATTTGTGCACATCCTTTAGGGCTAGGGTGTTATCCTCGAGAAGGTAACTAGGTTGGCCTTACCAAAATAGTAAAAAATAGTAGAGTATAATAAATGGGTTAGTTTCCCATGTTGAGGCTCAATAAATCCTTCAATACATCAATACAATAGGTCAAGATGTGGTCTCAAGTGAATATTAACCACATAATCTCAACATGACCTAACCTTAGCTCATGAAGGGAAATTGCCATTTCAAAAGAACTATAAGGATTTAGAGATGACCAAATAATATTGACATCCCCCCTAATTTGAACAATGGGCCATGGATAGAAGTCATTATATCACATCATGTTTCATTCCTTAATGGAAACTCTCCTATATCGATATGCGCTTGGAGATTGGTGAAGGTGGGCTCTCAAAGAGATTTAGTGAAGATATTTGCAAGTTGATTTATTGAAGGTACAAAGAGTGGCACAAGTTGTCTTCAAGCATGAAGTTGTTGAATGTATTGCATCCAAATCTCAATGTGTTTGGTCTTCTCATGATTCATTGGATTACGAATAAACTTTATGGTAATCTAATTGTCACAAAATAAAATGGAAGGAGTATTTGGGGCAAGAGGTAGTTGATTAAGCATCATCTATATCTAGGCAAGATGTTTCCTGGCATGAAATGCACTAGCATGTTTGGTTTCAATGGAGGAGAGACCAATTGCATGTTTCTTCATGGAACACCAACAAATTGGTCTAATACCAAGAGAAAACAAATAACATGAGGTAGATCATTGTTCATCAAGATCACCAACCAAGTGAGGATTAGAAAAACCAAGGAGACGAATATCAACACTAGTTGAGTAGAGAATGTTCACATGAGTGGTGCCCTAAAAATAGTGCAAAATGCACTTAGTGACTTGTCAATGACTCTCGCGAGGTTCTTGCATGTATCGAGAACACACATTGATCACAAACGAGATAATTGGCTGAGAATGTGTAAGATAAAGCACATTGTCAACCATAGATTGATAAAGAGTTGCATCAAATAAGGGTGAAGAACACTTGGCTTGAAACTTTATCTTGGAAGCGATAGGTGAAGGACACATTGTTTAACTTTACTTTGGGAATATGGTCCAATACATGTGATCCAAAATTTTGAAATGTGACACTAAATGTTTGTAACCACACTATTTCTCAAAAGTAATCATATGGAAAACATCTCGAGTAGGTGTTCGATTAATTATACGACTTACAAAAACAATTGCTTTCCCTCGGAATTTAAGCTCTGTTTGTTAAGAATGCAAGAGACAACGAGCCATTTCCAGAATAGTTATATTCCTTCATTGTGCTTCTTCATCTTGTTGAGTGATCAACTTCTACCAAACAATGTTATGTGATGTTAGAAATGGGTGAAAGTCATCACTGAAATGTTCTCCTCCATGATCAATGCTAATAGATTTGATCTTGTGATTACTACTATTTTACATAAATCATTTAAATTCTTTGAATTTCTCATAGGATTCATTTTTGGATTGGATAGTATATATCCATAGGAAGTGGGAGAAATCATTAATGAAGGTGGGGACATTTCTAGTCTCACCAAGCAAAGAAGTGGTCTTAGGCTTGAAAATATCACTATGAACTAGCACAGCCCTTGCTAAATCCTTAGGAAAGGACTCATGATAGTGTTTTTTCTAGCATACATCCTTCACAATTTCCATTGGATAGGTTAGTCACTGGAAGGTTATTTTCCATCCTTGGATGACTCATATGATGTAAGGTCCCAAAGTTGGTATGACCTGAGTGTTGATGCCATAGTTTGTTGGTGTCGTCGACATTAGCAACTTGTGTATTAAATCCACTTCGTATTGAAGGAGATGAAGATTTTTGTAACTTATACGTATTATTGGATTCATCACAATAGTTGAAAGCAACCACTTTAAAACCATCATTTATGTCCATTTTTTTAACAAGAATGGTTATTTTTGTACTAGAAAATTGTTGCAGTTGCACTGGTTAGCATTAAAATACATATAGAAGTATCGTCCGACAAAACATTGTGAGATGTGTCTAGAATCTGAAACTTGCAGCCTATGATAAAAAAATAGTCCTTCAAAGAGGATTTCTGTAAGCTACTACATACAAGTACATATTCGAACAAAATTTCCTAACAATAAGAAAACTTAAAAAAACATTAAACATTAATGGATGAATCTATATTGATTTCCATCTTCTTCTTGATGCCTTTCATTAGTCATGGAATTTTGATCTGCATTCAACATTTCCACATACTCTTGATATTGTTGGATAGAATCTTGTTCCTTAACCTCTATAGACCCAATAAACAACCTAGAAATTGAATGGACTATGGAGTTGATTCTTACTAGACCTACAACCAGTTGTTGGAGAGCTACACACTCAACTTTTAACTCCTCAATTTGCCATTTATGGTTGTGAAGGGCTTCCAACATAAATGCAGCTTTAGTGTTCCTAGTCTCTTCTTGAGTTTACACTATGTCAATTAATGAAATTATTGAGTTTTTGTTTCCAGTGCTATAAGTCTCTTGTCTTCTCAAGATTATTTGTATTTCATATGTTTCATCTTCTAACTTCCCATGCTCCATCTTGGCCTCCCAACATAACACTTGAGCCAATCTGTTTTCATTGCTCACCACACTCAATCCATAAATTCCATTATCATTGTCCAACATTCCAACAAGGGTGAATTAAGGGAACCAGAGGTTGACCTTTATCATGGAACAAAACCACTAGTGTTGAGCAGTCACGAGCATAGCCCCACAGTCATGAATTGCCAAGCCATGGAAGAAGACTGGAGAACCATGAATGCCACGAGAGAAACCCTACATTCCTATATTTCTGAGCCACTAAGAAACACACCATAGATTGAAGGCCGATTCTGGTCCACCCATTCCTCTCGAGCCAAGGATAGAGTTTCAAAAATCCAACCAAAATCCAGAGCCAGGATCTGACATGGGAAGTCCAGAAGGGAGAAAATCCAAAGTTAAACCCTAATTTCAACTAAAACATAGTTCAAACATGAACCATAGTCCCGCAATAAACCACATTTCCTCATGCTTTGATGCAATTATCACACCTACAGGGAAAAGCATGATCCAAAGCAGTTGATGAGATGGAGCCCCCATTAAAGTTTGCATGTGTGAGGGGATTGCACAATGAATGCACATTGGTAATGGAATATGATATATGACCACCCCCATCTAACTATCATGTCGGGTGCTTGACAAGCAAGAGCTCGTCATAAATTTTAATGGCATAAAAGTTAGGGGATAGGGTAATATACCTCCCATCATTTTAACCTTAGTTTTCCATATTCTAGTAGATTTGCCTTGTTGACTATGCTGTCGGCTTGATGATTGAGCATATTGAGTACAATTGAATTCAACACTCTTGCACTTGGAAACTTCTCGCTTGATTTGGGTGATTATTCTTATTAGAGTGGCATTGCTCAGAGGGAAGGCTTTGTGCATTAGTTTGATGATTAGAGTCAAATCCCCAATGACAATTAGGTTTGTGATGTGCTTATTGTCAATTATCCTCAACCCTTGGAATAGAGAAAATACCTCTGTTGGATTGTTTATAGCTTTATCTAGTCCCCATTCAAAGGTATTTTTTGTGATTCAGTCGATATCAAGAATGATCCCCCTTGCACCTGCCACCCCTAGATTCCCTCTGGAGGTTCCATCAAAGAATAAAAGATACTTCCCTTGAGATTGTTTCCATTTCAAAAATTTATCTTTCCCCATATGAACTTACCACTTTAATCCACTGGGATGAGAAGAAACAAATGACTTCACCGAAGGTCTAGTTTTACTTAACATATCATCCAACCAATCGCGTTCTTCTAACTCCAAGAGTCCTGCATTGTGCCCTTTCATCCCAGATGGCTTATGGAAACAAACTACAAGCTTTGTTTCCAACAATATTAACCCAAGGTTTGAATTTGTTGAAAAATATCTTTATTTCTTGGTAGCCAGATCCCCCAACGAAGGAATTTTGGAACTACCATCCATATTCTTTAGAAAACTGGCTCATTCTAAAAGGATCCTGTGTATTTTGTTTGCCACGGGGAATCAGTAACTCATTAGATTGATCTAGGCTAGGCACATGATCAAACCTACTCATTGCCACTATAACCCAAGATTATATCCAACAACCCACAAGCCAAATATATCAATAACTTGTGACTTATCTTAACTTGATTCTTTAAGAACAAAACTATATTTCTTTTTTATCTCTTAATACTTAATAAATGACGAGTTAAGAAAACTTTTGATTCTTTTGTATAATTTTATCTTTATTTTAATACTCTTTTATTATCATGGTTAGTTTATAAGTGCTAAATTATCTTACACATCTTATCCACCTTTCAGTGTAAATTGTATATTATATGTGATTTTCTCCATGGAATAATGTGTTATTCTTTTTTCTTGTGCATGGGAAAAGTGAGTGTAACTTAGGCTCGTTGTCCTAGTCTATATTGATATTATATCAAGGCTCCAACATGTAGACACATCATTATGTATTGAAAAAAACTCGTCCTCTTGAATAACTTATCGAGGAGGTAAGGAGGTAAGGTTTCTCTCTTGCAAGATGCGTTTGGGTCTTGGGTTGTTAACCTATTTCCTTACGTTCGAGGGAGATGGTCTCTTAGCTAATCAGAAGCAGTTTTACCTCTTACTCCAATGGTGAAAATTTGATTTCAATGCTTAACAATATTCACTAGGTATTGAGTATCCATATATGGTCGTCATTGGGGATATCAGAGAAAGGGTTATGTGGTATCTAGCATTGATCACAACTTTAGGTCCATACATGAACCTTACATGTTGAAACCCAGTCACAATTTAGCATCATGTTGAAGGAAATTTTGTTATTTGTTTTTTCTTGATTGTTACTCAGGCTATCAACCTAGCTTCTATTGATACAATCTCAAGACCTTGATGTGTAATGACATCATTGTGTGTAGATAAAACTTGGCCACATCATTGTGTGTAGGCAAAACTTAGCCTCTTGAAATAACTAACTAGTGGTTCATAAGGGGTCAGACTTCCACTCCTTCCAGATGCCTATGGGTCTTGGGCCATTAACCCATTTCCTTACGTTCGAGGAAGACGAGCCTTAACCAATCAATAATAGTTTTAGGTTAACTTCAAAACTAAAATGTGGTTTCAACCACTCACTAGTATCCATTAAATACTTAATATCTCATGTGACCATCATTAAAATTAACAAAGAGATCATCCAATATCCAAGAAGACCTAACCTTTAATGACTACAAGAAACCTTCATACCAAGTCCTGGTTGGTGTTTAAGTTCATACCCCTTTCCTCATTATATTGTTTATTTTATATTTTTTTTCAATTATCAAACTATAAAATTTTCAAAAAAATTCCTCGTGGATTACAATAGGCTATTCGAGAAGCGAGCTCTATTGCATAAAGTTAAGGCGAGACATTGAACTAGTAGCAGCAGCATGAGCCAGAAAGGAGTTATGACTATGTAGGAGGTTGAGGGTTCGCTTCTGGTTTCCTCCCAATCAGTTTGTTTCTCATGGTATTTGGTTCAAATTCATGATTGGTCGATCAAAAGCCATCTTTCGCGCTTGAATCTGGCACGATTTCCTCAATGCACTTTCACTTCCAATCTGGAGAAAGCTAGGGACTTTTCCAAGGGTTTCATAGGATCTGTCGTCCATCGGAATCGAAATGCACTCCACAGAAGAAGTTTGTTGCTACGGTCCACCTCCTTTGCTATTGCCAAGAAGGAAAACAAGCCCCCTTCTCTGGGGCTAGAAATCTCTCCAAATGCAAGCAAGGACCATGCTTCTACAATGGAGAGTTTGAATGATTTATCCAACGAAGATTCATAGATGTACATAGTTCGAGACATAGAGGACATCGCAGGGCAGCAACAGAAGCAAGTGTGTGTTTGTCGGCTTGTAAAAGAACACGAGGAGAGGGTTTTGATCAAGGAGTTTTTGTTTCAAAACAAGGATGGAGACGAGATCGAGAATCTGGAGTTGTCAAGTTCTACCATTGGGGCTCTAAAGACCTGTAAACCTAACTTTGCCTCGAAAATTCAGGAAGTGCAGGAAGATGTACACTGTGTTATCGATTGCGACTATTTTTATTCATGTGTAATACCTATGTTTCCCCTAGCTTGTAAATATAACTATAGCCTGCTAAAAGACTATAGGCAAATTGATTATGTGTGGATGCCAGAATTGATGAACCTTTTGTTATAGTAGGTAATGTATATATTTTTGTTACCAAAAATAAAAATGGAAAATTGTGGCATAACTTCTGAAAGGAGGTGGCTAGTATGGATCATGATGCATGAGAGGGGATGGTAAGGGGAACCAATGATGGTTGATATGACCTTGCCAGACCAGTACAATGTTGGATATAAATTGCGGAGACCCAGAACAATCTTCTAGCCCAGAAAATTTAATTACCATGGAAGTTGGTAGTTGGAAAGTCTTCCTCAAGTGTAAATGAGGAGATGGGCGGAGTAACTGTCTGGAAACTTCCTGATCTGACCCACAAAATCTTGCTAGAAAAGGCAAGAAAATTTAGGAAAATTGGGGGCAGAGGGGAAAAGATACACATGAATGGGTTGAGAGACCATTCTAGTGGAAGCAGAGCGTGTGAGGTTGTCTGGTTCGAAGGAGAACTGAGAAACATATGTTGTTTTAGGTACATGAGCACTTAGACAGTGTTTTCTAATCAAGTTTATAAATGAAGATGCAGTGATTGAGTGAGCAATCATAGAAGGCTTTGTTTCTTGGTGGATAGAAAAGTGAACTGCTAGGGCACTGTGGGAAAAAGAGAGTAACCTTTGTCCCTTGCGGTGTTGAGAAAAAAGGGAAAATTCATCTATCTAATGGCATCATGATCTAGCTAGGGGGTGGCCAGTTGAGGAATACTCAAAGAGTAAATTGTGCCTATGGTTGGGTGAAAAAGAGCACCCCTTTCAGCAGTTGCCAGATAATTTCAAACTTCAGATAAGTGTGACTCTGAGCTTCATATAGTCTTGATTGTTTTGTTGTAATATGTATCTTCTTGAGTTAGATAATGGAAAAATATGTTATATTGTTTGAAAGGTAGGATTTGTGGCTCTGATGGCCTAGCAGCATGGATAATTTGAAGTAAATTGTGAATATTATATTTTGTATATGGTGTTTGCCTACCTCTCTTTAGAAAAGGATAACTACTAGCAATGGGATTTTAACCGAATTTGGGGACATAAGACTTTGGCACCTATGTTGGTTGGAAAATCCTCAAGGGATTTCCGAAGGACAAAATCTGCATATATAGAGTCAGGACAGACTCTACGGGACTACCCCAGTCCNCTTATTTTTGGACTTTCCAGGATATCTCACTTGTATAGCGTGCCCTGCACAAAATAATTGATATAAAATTCTGAAAATTGTTCCAGAAAAACTACAGACTGTCCATTATCCAATGCAACTAGTCTCACTTAATTTGGATACTCCAGGAATAATTTATGATTGTTTTACCCGGAACACCTTCTTGAGACTAGTCATATACCCTATCTTCCATAGGATGTATCTACAAATGTAAGATGACCCATAAGCTGAATTTTGTATCACATATACTTTAATAATTTCTTAGCCTGGGGATTTTAGAGTCTGAAACGTTACAGAAAAAAATTTATAGCGAAAATTCTGCAATGACTCAATTCAGGATGATTTCAGAATCCTATCTTATACATGTTTTATCTTCGAAAGTATAAGGCCTGTGGAGCTGAAATTTTAACCCAACGTACCTTGATCCGTCTTTTGAATATCCTCCAAGGGGTTTTGTTTGAAAATTTGTAGAAAAAAAGTTATAGCAAAAATTCCAAGGTGTCTCGGATGTAACAGCGAAACCCCAAGACCTTGAGCTCTGATACCATATGTTAAGAACCAAATATAAATATAGCATAGAGAAACCTCATAATAAGTACTCAAAGCCTTGAAAAAGAGAGAAATTCAGATAATAAACCTCTTTGAGGGGGCAACCTCCTTATACCCACATAAATATCCAAATACAAGATGATTGAAAATGAAAATGTCTCCTTGGTATATATAAGAGACTAGGAGGTACAATTACAATTGATGGACCCAAGACGACATAAATAAATTAACATTACTAATACAATATGCCCCAATTAAGGGGTAATGTGCCACTATTTAGGGCTTAATAATCCTCAACTTGCACCCTAAAGAAAATTGGCATTCACTTCCGCATTGTAACATAGTTTGTGTCTTGCCTTTCAATGAAGAAATTGTTGAGATATTAAGGGGATAATAGATCTAAGGTGAACACTTAATCAAACCTTAATCTATTCAAATAAACCCAACATATTTATAACAACACTTAATGTAGATAACAAGAAAGATGTATTTGAGTATGTAGGTTTCCACAACTAGTCATAATTGAAGAAGATTTTTCTGGATACAATTTTGTGAGAGGTTTTGAAACGTCCAATGTTTCGAGTGGACACTTCATTTATCATAAGGGACATTAGATTCTTATGTCCCTAATGATAGGTGGACACTAGAGTGGCCACTCGAAACAATGAACGTTTCGAAACCTCTCACACAGTTATATCTAGAAAAATCTTCTGAGAAAGAGATGTACGCATACCATAGTGTGCTCAAGAAGATATACCATAACCAAGAACAAATAACCATAAGCAAAGTGAACTTTTTAGGAGTTCCCTTAGGTAAAGGATAAAGAATACTTTCACTTGAATGAGATGATTAGAAATGAGGAGTGTATTGTGTATTTGTGCACATCCTTTAGGGCTAGGGTGTTATCCTCGAGAAGGTAACTAGGTTGGCCTTACCAAAATAGTAAAAAATAGTAGAGTATAATAAATGGGTTAGTTTCCCATGTTGAGGCTCAATAAATCCTTCAATACATCAATACAATAGGTCAAGATGTGGTCTCAAGTGAATATTAACCACATAATCTCAACATGACCTAACCTTAGCTCATGAAGGGAAATTGCCATTTCAAAAGAACTATAAGGATTTAGAGATGACCAAATAATATTGACATCCCCCCTAATTTGAACAATGGGCCATGGATAGAAGTCATTATATCACATCATGTTTCATTCCTTAATGGAAACTCTCCTATATCGATATGCGCTTGGAGATTGGTGAAGGTGGGCTCTCAAAGAGATTTAGTGAAGATATTTGCAAGTTGATTTATTGAAGGTACAAAGAGTGGCACAAGTTGTCTTCAAGCATGAAGTTGTTGAATGTATTGCATCCAAATCTCAATGTGTTTGGTCTTCTCATGATTCATTGGATTACGAATAAACTTTATGGTAATCTAATTGTCACAAAATAAAATGGAAGGAGTATTTGGGGCAAGAGGTAGTTGATTAAGCATCATCTATATCTAGGCAAGATGTTTCCTGGCATGAAATGCACTAGCATGTTTGGTTTCAATGGAGGAGAGACCAATTGCATGTTTCTTCATGGAACACCAACAAATTGGTCTAATACCAAGAGAAAACAAATAACATGAGGTAGATCATTGTTCATCAAGATCACCAACCAAGTGAGGATTAGAAAAACCAAGGAGACGAATATCAACACTAGTTGAGTAGAGAATGTTCACATGAGTGGTGCCCTAAAAATAGTGCAAAATGCACTTAGTGACTTGTCAATGACTCTCGCGAGGTTCTTGCATGTATCGAGAACACACATTGATCACAAACGAGATAATTGGCTGAGAATGTGTAAGATAAAGCACATTGTCAACCATAGATTGATAAAGAGTTGCATCAAATAAGGGTGAAGAACACTTGGCTTGAAACTTTATCTTGGAAGCGATAGGTGAAGGACACATTGTTTAACTTTACTTTGGGAATATGGTCCAATACATGTGATCCAAAATTTTGAAATGTGACACTAAATGTTTGTAACCACACTATTTCTCAAAAGTAATCATATGGAAAACATCTCGAGTAGGTGTTCGATTAATTATACGACTTACAAAAACAATTGCTTTCCCTCGGAATTTAAGCTCTGTTTGTTAAGAATGCAAGAGACAACGAGCCATTTCCAGAATAGTTATATTCCTTCATTGTGCTTCTTCATCTTGTTGAGTGATCAACTTCTACCAAACAATGTTATGTGATGTTAGAAATGGGTGAAAGTCATCACTGAAATGTTCTCCTCCATGATCAATGCTAATAGATTTGATCTTGTGATTACTACTATTTTACATAAATCATTTAAATTCTTTGAATTTCTCATAGGATTCATTTTTGGATTGGATAGTATATATCCATAGGAAGTGGGAGAAATCATTAATGAAGGTGGGGACATTTCTAGTCTCACCAAGCAAAGAAGTGGTCTTAGGCTTGAAAATATCACTATGAACTAGCACAGCCCTTGCTAAATCCTTAGGAAAGGACTCATGATAGTGTTTTTTCTAGCATACATCCTTCACAATTTCCATTGGATAGGTTAGTCACTGGAAGGTTATTTTCCATCCTTGGATGACTCATATGATGTAAGGTCCCAAAGTTGGTATGACCTGAGTGTTGATGCCATAGTTTGTTGGTGTCGTCGACATTAGCAACTTGTGTATTAAATCCACTTCGTATTGAAGGAGATGAAGATTTTTGTAACTTATACGTATTATTGGATTCATCACAATAGTTGAAAGCAACCACTTTAAAACCATCATTTATGTCCATTTTTTTAACAAGAATGGTTATTTTTGTACTAGAAAATTGTTGCAGTTGCACTGGTTAGCATTAAAATACATATAGAAGTATCGTCCGACAAAACATTGTGAGATGTGTCTAGAATCTGAAACTTGCAGCCTATGATAAAAAAATAGTCCTTCAAAGAGGATTTCTGTAAGCTACTACATACAAGTACATATTCGAACAAAATTTCCTAACAATAAGAAAACTTAAAAAAACATTAAACATTAATGGATGAATCTATATTGATTTCCATCTTCTTCTTGATGCCTTTCATTAGTCATGGAATTTTGATCTGCATTCAACATTTCCACATACTCTTGATATTGTTGGATAGAATCTTGTTCCTTAACCTCTATAGACCCAATAAACAACCTAGAAATTGAATGGACTATGGAGTTGATTCTTACTAGACCTACAACCAGTTGTTGGAGAGCTACACACTCAACTTTTAACTCCTCAATTTGCCATTTATGGTTGTGAAGGGCTTCCAACATAAATGCAGCTTTAGTGTTCCTAGTCTCTTCTTGAGTTTACACTATGTCAATTAATGAAATTATTGAGTTTTTGTTTCCAGTGCTATAAGTCTCTTGTCTTCTCAAGATTATTTGTATTTCATATGTTTCATCTTCTAACTTCCCATGCTCCATCTTGGCCTCCCAACATAACACTTGAGCCAATCTGTTTTCATTGCTCACCACACTCAATCCATAAATTCCATTATCATTGTCCAACATTCCAACAAGGGTGAATTAAGGGAACCAGAGGTTGACCTTTATCATGGAACAAAACCACTAGTGTTGAGCAGTCACGAGCATAGCCCCACAGTCATGAATTGCCAAGCCATGGAAGAAGACTGGAGAACCATGAATGCCACGAGAGAAACCCTACATTCCTATATTTCTGAGCCACTAAGAAACACACCATAGATTGAAGGCCGATTCTGGTCCACCCATTCCTCTCGAGCCAAGGATAGAGTTTCAAAAATCCAACCAAAATCCAGAGCCAGGATCTGACATGGGAAGTCCAGAAGGGAGAAAATCCAAAGTTAAACCCTAATTTCAACTAAAACATAGTTCAAACATGAACCATAGTCCCGCAATAAACCACATTTCCTCATGCTTTGATGCAATTATCACACCTACAGGGAAAAGCATGATCCAAAGCAGTTGATGAGATGGAGCCCCCATTAAAGTTTGCATGTGTGAGGGGATTGCACAATGAATGCACATTGGTAATGGAATATGATATATGACCACCCCCATCTAACTATCATGTCGGGTGCTTGACAAGCAAGAGCTCGTCATAAATTTTAATGGCATAAAAGTTAGGGGATAGGGTAATATACCTCCCATCATTTTAACCTTAGTTTTCCATATTCTAGTAGATTTGCCTTGTTGACTATGCTGTCGGCTTGATGATTGAGCATATTGAGTACAATTGAATTCAACACTCTTGCACTTGGAAACTTCTCGCTTGATTTGGGTGATTATTCTTATTAGAGTGGCATTGCTCAGAGGGAAGGCTTTGTGCATTAGTTTGATGATTAGAGTCAAATCCCCAATGACAATTAGGTTTGTGATGTGCTTATTGTCAATTATCCTCAACCCTTGGAATAGAGAAAATACCTCTGTTGGATTGTTTATAGCTTTATCTAGTCCCCATTCAAAGGTATTTTTTGTGATTCAGTCGATATCAAGAATGATCCCCCTTGCACCTGCCACCCCTAGATTCCCTCTGGAGGTTCCATCAAAGAATAAAAGATACTTCCCTTGAGATTGTTTCCATTTCAAAAATTTATCTTTCCCCATATGAACTTACCACTTTAATCCACTGGGATGAGAAGAAACAAATGACTTCACCGAAGGTCTAGTTTTACTTAACATATCATCCAACCAATCGCGTTCTTCTAACTCCAAGAGTCCTGCATTGTGCCCTTTCATCCCAGATGGCTTATGGAAACAAACTACAAGCTTTGTTTCCAACAATATTAACCCAAGGTTTGAATTTGTTGAAAAATATCTTTATTTCTTGGTAGCCAGATCCCCCAACGAAGGAATTTTGGAACTACCATCCATATTCTTTAGAAAACTGGCTCATTCTAAAAGGATCCTGTGTATTTTGTTTGCCACGGGGAATCAGTAACTCATTAGATTGATCTAGGCTAGGCACATGATCAAACCTACTCATTGCCACTATAACCCAAGATTATATCCAACAACCCACAAGCCAAATATATCAATAACTTGTGACTTATCTTAACTTGATTCTTTAAGAACAAAACTATATTTCTTTTTTATCTCTTAATACTTAATAAATGACGAGTTAAGAAAACTTTTGATTCTTTTGTATAATTTTATCTTTATTTTAATACTCTTTTATTATCATGGTTAGTTTATAAGTGCTAAATTATCTTACACATCTTATCCACCTTTCAGTGTAAATTGTATATTATATGTGATTTTCTCCATGGAATAATGTGTTATTCTTTTTTCTTGTGCATGGGAAAAGTGAGTGTAACTTAGGCTCGTTGTCCTAGTCTATATTGATATTATATCAAGGCTCCAACATGTAGACACATCATTATGTATTGAAAAAAACTCGTCCTCTTGAATAACTTATCGAGGAGGTAAGGAGGTAAGGTTTCTCTCTTGCAAGATGCGTTTGGGTCTTGGGTTGTTAACCTATTTCCTTACGTTCGAGGGAGATGGTCTCTTAGCTAATCAGAAGCAGTTTTACCTCTTACTCCAATGGTGAAAATTTGATTTCAATGCTTAACAATATTCACTAGGTATTGAGTATCCATATATGGTCGTCATTGGGGATATCAGAGAAAGGGTTATGTGGTATCTAGCATTGATCACAACTTTAGGTCCATACATGAACCTTACATGTTGAAACCCAGTCACAATTTAGCATCATGTTGAAGGAAATTTTGTTATTTGTTTTTTCTTGATTGTTACTCAGGCTATCAACCTAGCTTCTATTGATACAATCTCAAGACCTTGATGTGTAATGACATCATTGTGTGTAGATAAAACTTGGCCACATCATTGTGTGTAGGCAAAACTTAGCCTCTTGAAATAACTAACTAGTGGTTCATAAGGGGTCAGACTTCCACTCCTTCCAGATGCCTATGGGTCTTGGGCCATTAACCCATTTCCTTACGTTCGAGGAAGACGAGCCTTAACCAATCAATAATAGTTTTAGGTTAACTTCAAAACTAAAATGTGGTTTCAACCACTCACTAGTATCCATTAAATACTTAATATCTCATGTGACCATCATTAAAATTAACAAAGAGATCATCCAATATCCAAGAAGACCTAACCTTTAATGACTACAAGAAACCTTCATACCAAGTCCTGGTTGGTGTTTAAGTTCATACCCCTTTCCTCATTATATTGTTTATTTTATATTTTTTTTCAATTATCAAACTATAAAATTTTCAAAAAAATTCCTCGTGGATTACAATAGGCTATTCGAGAAGCGAGCTCTATTGCATAAAGTTAAGGCGAGACATTGAACTAGTAGCAGCAGCATGAGCCAGAAAGGAGTTATGACTATGTAGGAGGTTGAGGGTTCGCTTCTGGTTTCCTCCCAATCAGTTTGTTTCTCATGGTATTTGGTTCAAATTCATGATTGGTCGATCAAAAGCCATCTTTCGCGCTTGAATCTGGCACGATTTCCTCAATGCACTTTCACTTCCAATCTGGAGAAAGCTAGGGACTTTTCCAAGGGTTTCATAGGATCTGTTGTCCACCGGAATCAAAATGCACTCCACAGAAGAAGTTTGTTGCTACGGTCCACCTCCTTTGCTATTGCCAAGAAGGAAAACAAGCCCCCTTCTCTGGAGCTAGAAAGCTCCCCAAATGCAAGCAAGGACCATGCTTCTACAATGGAGAGTTTGAATGATTTATCCAACGGAGATTCGTAGATGTACATAGTTCGAGACATAGAGGACATCGCAGGGCAACAATAGAAGCAAGCGTGTGTTTGTCGGCTTGTAAAAGAACACTAGGAGAGGGTTTTGATCAAGGAGTTTTTGTTTCAAAACAAGGATGGAGACGAGCTCGAGAATCTGGAGTTGTCAAGTTCTACCATTGGGGCTCTAAAGACCTATAAACCTAACTCTGCCTCAATAATTCAGGAAGTGCAGGAATATGTACACCGTGTTATCGATTGCGACTATTTTTATTCATGTGTAATACCTATGTTTCCCCTAGCTTGTAAATATAACTATAGCCTGCTAAAAGACTATAGGCAAATTGATTATGTGTGGATGCCGGAATTGATGAACCTTTTGTTATAGTAGGTAATGTATATATTTTTGTTACCAAAAATAAAAATGGAAAATTGTGGCATAACTTCTGAAAGGAGGTGGCTAGTATGGATCATGATGCATGAGAGGGGATGGTAAGGGGAACCAATGATGGTTGATATGACCTTGCCAGACCAGTACAATGTTGGATATAAATTGCGGAGACCCAGAACAATCTTCTAGCCCAGAAAATTTAATTACCATGGAAGTTGGTAGTTGGAAAGTCTTCCTCAAGTGTAAATGAGGAGATGGGCGGAGTAACTGTCTGGAAACTTCCTGATCTGACCCACAAAATCTTGCTAGAAAAGGCAAGAAAATTTAGGAAAATTGGGGGCAGAGGGGAAAAGATACACATGAATGGGTTGAGAGACCATTCTAGTGGAAGCAGAGCGTGTGAGGTTGTCTGGTTCGAAGGAGAACTGAGAAACATATGTTGTTTTAGGTACATGAGCACTTAGACAGTGTTTTCTAATCAAGTTTATAAATGAAGATGCAGTGATTGAGTGAGCAATCATAGAAGGCTTTGTTTCTTGGTGGATAGAAAAGTGAACTGCTAGGGCACTGTGGGAAAAAGAGAGTAACCTTTGTCCCTTGCGGTGTTGAGAAAAAAGGGAAAATTCATCTATCTAATGGCATCATGATCTAGCTAGGGGGTGGCCAGTTGAGGAATACTCAAAGAGTAAATTGTGCCTATGGTTGGGTGAAAAAGAGCACCCCTTTCAGCAGTTGCCAGATAATTTCAAACTTCAGATAAGTGTGACTCTGAGCTTCATATAGTCTTGATTGTTTTGTTGTAATATGTATCTTCTTGAGTTAGATAATGGAAAAATATGTTATATTGTTTGAAAGGTAGGATTTGTGGCTCTGATGGCCTAGCAGCATGGATAATTTGAAGTAAATTGTGAATATTATATTTTGTATATGGTGTTTGCCTACCTCTCTTTAGAAAAGGATAACTACTAGCAATGGGATTTTAACCGAATTTGGGGACATAAGACTTTGGCACCTATGTTGGTTGGAAAATCCTCAAGGGATTTCCGAAGGACAAAATCTGCATATATAGAGTCAGGACAGACTCTACGGGACTACCCCAGTCCCGTTGATCCCTCAAAATTCCCTGGTTTGTGTTGTGGAATTCGAGTTTTGTAGTTGAAGGGTGCTTCCTTCAAACCATTTTTCCGAGTGACTGGAGGTTCAAATCCACGGCCTTAACCAAATCTTGGATGAGATTTAAGAGTGTATCCCTCAGGGATTTCCAAAGTCCCATATGACTAGGACCCTGGAACCCTGCACTATGTTTAAAGGGTACTAAGCCTTCTGAGCTTCGGGACATCAGAGGTCTGGAGCTCCAAGATGTTGAAACCTCACAACATCCAAATCCTGTCGAAGGTAACCTGTCGAAACAGTAACCAGACAATTTGACCGACAACTGGCGGTCTCTTACCCATTATCATGGGACCCGTCCTATCATTAAACTCTGACCAACTTTTCGTTCGCGAAGTAACTTGAGTCGTAGGTCTAAGGACCTTCAGGATCTTTCTTGACCGTTGGATATATGCTACAGTCAAATTCAGTGTTGACCTACTGCAGGAGTAAAACAATGTTAAACAGTCGAAATGCCTGAATGTCGAAGTCGCGAAGTAACATGGGTCGTAGATACAAGGATCCTTTGGGACCCTTCTTGACCGTTAGATCAAGCATAGTGAAAGGATAGAGTAAGTGATACCATCAACCGACAATAAGCAGTCATCCCTGATTTATGACCTTTCCAGTAGGCAAACCTTCGAGACTTAAATGGGTTAAGACATGTAAGGGATGCGAAGTCATTGAAGCCCTAAAGTGGTGAAATCCCCCCAACTGTCAGATTGAGGAGAGGAATTCATGAACATTGTGGACCGTTGATCGATGGTCCGTTGGGAACCTTCTCGATTGTTCGATCAACTAGAAGGAGACACCGTAAACACTTCGACAAAGTCCTACTTCGAGAGTCTGAAACTATGGGACTTCGGGACTCTGGGAGATTCAAGGATATAGGATGGTGCGTTAAACACCGAAGCGCCAAAGTGTCGAAGTGTCAAGATCCATGTGTGTGGTGTCCAACCTTGGTTGGACAAGGCATGTATGCCATGATGATGTGGTGTGTCTGGGTAGTTCCATGTGGCATCATGGGATTGGTCACGAAT
>JZKD02S2336230.1:0-26224 GCA_000966675.3 Picea glauca
AGGCGTAGTAGAGAGCGACCACTAACCCGTTCATGTCAATCTTTGTCAACAGCGGTACCAACCAGCAAAACCTTGTTAGGTGGGCAATAACAGCTGTACCCAACCAGGAAAAACTAGTTAGATGGGCAACACCATGATGGAATTTCCTGGAAAAACATGTGCCTGTCAAATTCATCTTTTGTACACAACCAAGGAAAACTTGTTAGATGGGCAACAACATGATGGAATTTCCTGGAAAAACATGTGCCTGTCAAATTCATCTTTTGTACACAACCATGAAAAACTTGTTAGATGGGCAACAACATGATGGAATTTCCTGGAAAAACATGTGCCTGTCAAATTCAACTTTTGTCAACAGATGTACCCAACGAGGAAAAACTTGTTAGATGGGCAACAACATGATGGAATTTCATGGAAAACACTTCTTAAATGGCCAACGACACTGTTTGCACATGTGCCTGTTCATTTCAATCTTTGTCAACAGCTGTACCCAACGAGGGAAAACTTGTCGTATGGGCAACACCATAATGGCTTTTCTTTGAAACAGTTGACAACAACGTCCACTTCAAACTTTATAACAGCTGTACCCAACTGCGAGCCTTATGCACCAGACAGACTAGCTTTTAAATCTACCCTGTCCTTTGTCAGAGACGGACCGGATCCTCCATCCCATGCTATTGCCATTCAGCGTAATGTTAGCCATCCATCTCATCCCTTGTGCAATCCGTACGAACCGAGCAACAGACCAATGGACATACATTATGCAAAAGTGTTGTCAGTGCAACATACCCCGATGGGCATGCATTATGCATGAAAACTGTTCCAGCTAATCTGCCGTCGGGGAAACCAATGCCATTGCCCTCCAACTGTCCATCTATATGCTATTCATCCCATAGGCTGCCCTTCATCATGTATCACAGTGTGAATTTGAACTGGCCGGACTTCATCCCATTGAGGCCACTCATTTATTTGAAATGGACGCGCTTTATTTGAAAGTTGTTTAGTAAACGTTGTTCATGTTGATATTTTGTTTTGATTTTCAAATCACAACATAAACATGAAATGATGGGTTAGGGAAGAGCAAAGTCTCTGATATGTTTTTTGGGTTGTGACAACAAACTTCGCAGTTACATTTATTTAGGCAGAGGTTTCTCAAGCATTTAGTTTTCCGTATGTCTAAAATTTTTTGAGAATTTCACGTTTAAATAAAGATGTGAGGAACTTTTTGAGATTTGTATTCATCTCTCCATAGAGTAATAAAGAATATAATTGTCCTACATCATCGCCCCACATTTCGTTCTTGGTTGTTGTGAGATGTGTTTTCCTTCATTCTTTGTTGTGTTGTGTGTGGTTGTTTATCTTCTTGGTTTTCTATGTTGATCAACCATTGTTTGCACGCTGCTTGATTCCAACAAATGGTATCGGAGGTGAGGTTGGGTGAAGATCTGTGAGCGCTGAGGGAAGATTGTTATTCGCACGTAGAGAAGGAGAGCCCGTTGTTGCACCGGTTCCACCACTTGGGTGAGCAAAACAATGGCACTTGCATGCCTACTTGGGTCTGCTAGACAAGACAGAGGTTAGTGAGTGGATTAAATAAGTCAAACACATGAAATAAACAAGCAAACTAACTAAAACAACTAAGGAAATAAAAACTAGAATGCATAAGAAACTTTTAGAACCATAAACAATCAACCAATGACCAAGATTATGCCACCAATGGATAACTATATTAGTTGGCAAAACACCGTAGAGAAAAATGAGGACTTATGTGTAACATCCCCGGCCATCCATAGACCGGGTAATGCTACCATGCGGAATATAAACTTATATGATATATATGCATTTTAATCAAAATAAAACACATAATTACTGCTACCATTTAGATTCAAACAAGATTAACAGTAAATCCCCATGCAACGAAATACATGATAATATTCAAACATCAGTAACACAAACATGCATAAAATACATAATTAAGCACAACAATGATACTTATCTTTTAGCTAGAGTAAATACACCAACTGCGTGCAGACCTTCCATGAATCTCCCAGCCTTAGACTGTGCTGCTCATCACTCTCAGCAATAGGTCACCCTCGAGCTGGGACTAAACTCCATCGGGCAAGGGAATTCTAGGCTTGGCAAGGACAACAAGGAAGTTGCACAAAGCAACGGAAATGATCTTTTATCCCAGGAGCCACTTATGCCCACAACCTACAAACTCTCATTCCCCACACGCCTGCTCCACCCCAGGAGGATACACCTTCACTAATACAAGTCCATCGGCTAGTACACCCCCCTTACCTTGGGCTTCAGCAACAGGTTGGACCAGAAGTCTCAGAGTACTATAGTTGCTACGGGACTCCCTTCCAAGAGAACTCACTTCCCAGCAAACTCTCTCACCTAGGAGAGTTGCTCACAGGCCTGACAACCAGATTCTTCAATTCAACTCCTAAGCAATAATGCAACAACATTCAGCTAACATATAGGTGACGACAACAATAGGAATCGATTATGGACACCCAAAATGGTAACGGCCAGACGCTAAGACACAACATGGCTCGCAATAGATGGGAGCAACCCAAAAATGGTTCAAGTACGGACTCAGCTCTGCAAGAGCGGATAGGCTGGGTTCACAGGACACACAGGATGACTTTTCTCTCCCCCAACGGGTTTCTCAGATGTGTGAGGTTATGCAGAGGGCAGACGACGAATTGGGAATGGCAAACGAACCCCCTTCCCGTGAGTGGTCTTCTCAATAGTGTGTACCGTGCGTAGGTAACCAGCGGTCAACGTTCTAGGCCAACGAGTTCAGGCGAAGGATGCCATAATGGGGAGCGAATCCTTTCCATGGTTTGACTCTTGGGTTTTAACTGCATGAGCCCAGGTCGACACCTGTCTCCCTAGAGCTACATACACTCCACTTAGCATGCGTTCCCTTTCCAGGAACTTAGGACAACACTCAACATGTCCACCTTAGCCTTCAGGAAATACTATTAAAATATTATTTCTTTAGAGGCAAGCCCCCTAGCTTAGCCCCTAGGCCCAAACACTTAGCCCCCTCCCTTGCCTAGCCTTGTGGAAGCTTAGCCCCCCATCACTCTTTTTTCGTGGTCCGTTTACACACAATGATGTGCATATTTTTATTAATGATTTTGCATAATTACATATACAAAACAGGCTCATGGCCTTAGCATCCTAGGCACTCTGGCCTAATCACTACATAAGCCTCCTAGCTTATTATAACTCAGCTCACCAGCCTATCAAATATGTTTACAATTCATAATTACAACTGGGGCTCTGTTATCACATTAAGTTGTCAAGGGCCGCAGGTCGCAGCCATGAGCACAAAGCAACATTTAGAGCGGTCTAATATGGACTCAAATAAAGCGAGCGAGAAAGTTCATTTTTCAGCGGAAGAGATTCCATTCAAATTTTATATTAGTGGCTCATGGGATTTTGGGAGTCCAAAATTGCGTGAGTATAGCGCCCGAAGTCCCGAAGTGGTAGAAGTCTCGAAGAGGAACTTGGTCGTCCGATTCTAGAAGCCACTCATCATCAAATCGTTAACTCCGGAGGACTTGCTTGGGGCAAATAAAGTTTGAAGTTTTAAAAGTATGAAACCTGAATGGCGAAGCAGATCTCGGTCGTCGATTAGAAAAGGGAAGATCTGATCCATTGATCTAAAGAGGGTAGATTTGAGCCTCTGGTCGTAAATCCTCACCCAAGATCACAAGATCGACGACCACGGTCCATTGCGGGGACACGACGTGTTCGGGCGATAATTTTCTTGAGCGATCCCGTAATTGAAACCGCGGTTTGGAAAAAGTAATACGTGGCAAAAGGTGGTGGATTGCAGGCTCAAAAGCAGTGTGAACCCAAACCACCTTTGAGCAACCCCACAATCACACGTTTATATGGAGTCATATCTGAGAGTAGTGTGTGGCCGCCCCCTTGGCATTAAGCCTCGTTTCAATCCCGATGCAGGTCGTTAATGAGAGTGAGAGAGGTGGTTGACAACTCGTCTCACCACATAAATGGAAAGCATGCTGAGAGCGTTCGTGAGTTCAGATTGTCAGTCCAAAACTTCCTTCTGGTGGATTTTCCTGCAAAGCACATAACTGAGACGAGCTCGTGTCTGACATGAGAAGGCCTGCACAGTTTGACAGAGAAGGCGCCGACTGAAAACTTTGAATGCAGGGGTTTGATCACGCTCTTGGTAGTTGCAACAGTTTTGAGTATATATAGTTAGTTTTGATACTTTGTAAAGGTCGATGGTTGAGCAGTGCTCCCGTATTGTAAACTTTTGATGAAGAACACTGGTTTTCTGGTTATGTATTTGTTTTTGAGATATCTTGTTTAATGAAAGTCAGCTTCTTCTCCATATTATTTGCCTCTGATATTGAGAGAGTTCATGTTTGATTGATTCACATGGATTGTTGTAATTGTATTATGATAAATGTTTGATTATAGTACTGTTATTATTTCTTTCATCTTCCTTGAAATTTGAATCCAAGAGGACCTTGTGTTTAAGTTTTTCCTCCTTAGGTTGCTGGAAAATCTGATGTTTATAGCGGACCTCTACACCTTTCTCACTAAATCTTCCTCATATTCACCCTTACTCCAACTTACTAACTGAAGTTAATCAAGACCTCACCTACATGTGGATACCAGTCCAGTTTTCTGGGTTAAAATGATATCATCTTGAGTTTGCGCCCATTTGACCTCTTTAAAACCAACCTGTAACATAAAACTCGGATGGGTACTGGGCTTACCTCCAACGCAATCTAGAGGTGACTTCTAGTGCTAACAGGATCTACTGGAGGATATTACAATCCCCTCCCCTTCTTTTTGCACTGTCCTCAATGAAACTTGTTTATACATATATAATTCAAAAATTCTTCAAAAGCTCCAAGCTCTAGCTATTGGAATCCCATTATCCACCTGGTGCTTTACTTTCAAGTACCAATTACGGTATCCATACTGCAACTGAAACTCAATTTCTCTATTCTATAGAGTTGCTTCAGGAAAGCATTCAGCGTATTGTTCCTTGTTACATGCTTCAATTAAACCTCATTGAAAGCATCGAATGGTTGTAGATCCATGATAGTCCATCCATTGATAATCTCTTAGCAATGTTATGACTCCACAAACGTAAACACTCTTCTCGTACACCTATTCATTTGGAAGCCACATTAGAACACACATGCACTATATACAGGCAATTCTAATAACATTATAACCTATATACGAATTACGAGATGCATAGCATACAATGAATAAAGAATTGATACGTATCTTTTGATTGAGAAGACTTCCATATCAACATGGTCTAGGCCAAGGTACCAAACCTTAGTAGCACTCCAACCACCCAAACCTTGGCAGCACTCCAACCAACAGTCTCTTATTCCCCACATGCTTGTCCCACCCCAGGAGTGTACACCTTCACTGTCACACAGTCCATCAGCTGCTACACCTCCATTTCCTTAGGCTTCAAAAACAGGCCGGACCGGAAGTCTCAAAGCACCGTGGCTCAAGGAGTTCCAACTGCCCTCAGAGGTCTCCAATCAACATCTTCCCGAGCTACTCTTTGTAGTCAACATTCTAACTTTTATCAACATCATCTCATCTGCATCACCCACATGCAGTTATCATGAGAAAACATAAAAGAATTCATTTAGGAACTCCAACTTAGTTCAAAAAGGAATTCAACTTTTTCCCCAAAACATGAAATTTCATTTCATAATTCATCTTGGTTGTTGCCATATTATGATTGCAACCTTCCTTGTAGTTTTCCACAAGCACCAAAATGCATACCATTTTCCTGTAGGGCTTCATCTTGCATACTTCCAACAATTGTTAGTATTTGTTGTACATCATAATTCAATTGCAATATGTACAAAATCTTATGCAATGATCTTAGAATTTCCTGGACCTAGCAATTCAATCACAATCACCCTACATTTTAATGAAATAGAATGACTCGTCATTCTATGCATATGCATGTTCACAGTAATATCTGTAAGTTCATTACTTCATTTTTCTGAACCAAAAAATTTATTGTAGTCAATGCTCATGTGACTACTTGACTTGCAACTTTCCTGTTGCAATGTCTAGCAGCTTCTAAAATGTCCTCAGCTTCATGAGTTCACAACATTTCAGTTGCTAGTAATAATTATTTGCATGCAATAATATATATATATCTGTGTGTGTGTGTGTGTGTGTGTGTGTGTGTGTGTACTTACAAAACATATTCAACCATTCCATTTAGTATAGAATTCTATCACTTACTATGCATGAGTGCAATTCTCAATGCATACTTATTCAGTGCACCTTGCATTGAATTACATAATCCTCTTTATCTCAGTCATGTATCTCACCATCCATGAGTTGGAATTATGGCCAATGTGTTGACACATTCTCCACACACTTCCTATTGTCTTCCCAATTAATTGGATGTCTTCATTTTCGGCCTGAACACTAAACCAAGAATATAATTATGTGGTGTTCATTAGTGTTAACAAAAAGGTTGCAGTCCAAGTTTTATTTAAAGGTAGGAAGCTTTTAGTACCTGTGTAGCTCATAACATTTCCATATCCTTACCTTGCCATATCCAACTATGTCCTAGTCTCATACATGACTAGCTCACTGGCATTCATTCCTATAACAAGTTCTTATCTTTTAATTCTTTGATTATTACCCCATAACCAAATTAACATGACATTCTACTATGTTAGTGTGTGCATTCAGAAGCTAAAAAGCTTTGAATTAATACAGGCCTCCAACTTTTACCACATCCAGTGGTATGCATTCAATAATATAATCATGTGATTTTATATAATAACTCTGGCTGAGGAAATTCTTACCTAAATTTCCTTTCAACAATTATGCAAGAAGAGTAATAAAAACTCATACTTGCATGACTTCCATTAATAAAGTTTATAATACCTGAATGTTTGATGGCAGTAGAAGTGACGCAGCCCCCCCACCTCAGCAAGGGTCTATCGACCTCCCAGTCTCGGATATTCACAAAACTGAGCTGGATTAGCTCTTTCGAGTCCCTGTTGGAACCTCCATGAACTAAATCCACAGGTCCTTATGTGAAACTCTGCCCGCGCGAACAAGCACTAGGCATAAGCTTCCTCCCCGTGACCACTGGTTGTGACCATGCGCCTAACCAAAAGGCACTTCGTGACTTCACATGTCGGGCAATCGCGTGTGAGCCAACCCCGACTCTCTGACTCCTGAACTCTCGAACTAGAGCCTAGCGCGTGCTAGCTCCTTTCCTTTGGCTCCCAATGATGTGACCTCTGGCTATGACCTGGGGCCAAGCTTATGAGCGCTTCACGACTTCGCATTTCGTGACTCCACATTTCATGACTTCACGTTTCGCGACTTCGCGTCTCACGAAGTTTTCTTTCTCATCCTTCTGAAACCCAAACTAGTGAATTTCACTCGCCAGATCAACGGTCCACAATCCCCGCGATCCAATGGTCCTAATCTCCTTCGTGAATCAGAACTTTGTGTTTCACGAAGTTCGACAATGGCTTCCTACCTTCTCCTGATTCCTGAACTTGTGATTTCTTCGGGATCAGATCTACGGTCCAGATCCCTCCTTCGATCAACGGCTATGATCCTTTCATGAGCTCGAACTTCGCGAGTTCTCATGACTCCTACCTCTGACTTCCTGAGTTGTGAGTCAGTGAAATGTTGATCTCTCGCCACGTGTCCCTTCTCGACGAACGTCTAGGATTGTTGTGGCAAGCTCCTCGGGTATTTACCTCTACTCCTTGTTGATCTTCCGAGGTCCAAATCTTCAAACTCCTAGATCTGTTGCCACCTGTCAACTCTGACGATGGACAGTTCCGATGATTTCGAAACTTCGAGACTTCGCAAAGTCCACTCTCCTATGCAACTCCAAAATGTTAAGGTGCGTTCACCTTACCTGGATCCAACGGCTTTTGGTCCACGTGCTCAAATCCTACGATCCAGGTATGATCTTCTCCCATGCGCTCTTCTGAGTGTTTGGACGTGAGATTCTATGGTCCAGATCTCTTCCTCTACAGTTGATCTGACGACAGTTATCGCTCCTCCTCCTGATCTTTGGTGTTCTTCCTAAACTTGGAAGATTTCCAATGTTTCGAAGGTCTCAGCCTTCGATTGTCCTCCTGCGAGCCCCGTGACTTTGGGTCTCAACTTCTGCCTTCCTTCCTGATCTTTTGTCAATGAAAATTGGCATCGGCCCTACGCACACTTGCGCTCTGCGTGCAAACTTGCACTAATCCTCCTGATATTTCAACTTGCTCAGTCTCTAAGGGACTCAACCCTTCTGTGTTTTCCAAAATACTTTTGATGCCCACCTGACACGTTCTGCACTCAACCTCCTGATCTTTTGAACTTGAAACAAGTTCTCTTTGTGCGCACTCCTTGCGCTTTGACTGGCCTTCAATTGGTTGTCTTTCAACACTTCGCCTGAGTGTTGGCCTGGTGCACTCCTTGCACAGGTCTTCCTCCAGAGTATTCAACAACTCTGTTGTCTCCATACTCTTGTGGAAATACCTTCACACCCTTGGAGTGCATCCACAATCCTCTACTATTCTAGCTTTCCTCCCTAGAGTGTTGGCATGCATTCCTATTAGCTGGATATCTATCTCATGATTTCTTCTTCCATTATCTTAGGATGTTCATGGACTTGACTCCATCCATGATTTTTTCCTCGTCTACTTTGCATACTTGCCATCACATATTATGCTGATATTAATTTCCAACATTCCATTATTATTTGGATTCCTCTGATTCAACTCATGCATATTCAACTTCTGTCATGCCATATTTGATGACCTTCAAGCCATGCTTCCATTGCACATCCTGATAGCAATAATGGAGGGGCTACCTCCAATCTGTAGGACTGATCTTTGGAGATGTCACATATTATCTCCAAACTCTTTCATACTCCATAAAACCTTCCTTCCTTATTCCCATTCTTTGCATCTCCATACGAACTTATGGTTCATGCATTATCATGTATTGTAGATGGGTTTCTCCACCTTGCATTCACATTTGATGTGCAAAGATTTTCACCTGGACTATCTTCCCCAAACAAGAATTCCATTTGGGGTTTTCATGATGCTTATCTAACCCAACATATGATCCAATGACTTTTGAAAAATCACAGGTGTAGAATAAAGAATTTTCCTTGACCTTCTTCTTTCTTTCTTCCATCTGAAGACATGTCTAGCACTTTTTATGTTTTAATGTAACCATTACATCTGGAATCCTCTTTCCAAGACCTTCCCAATCACCTTTTGTGACGTCATTATGTTACATCAATTAACGTTTTCCTATTTGCGGGGGAATGCAACGGTGGTTTTGGAGTAACCTGCCTTTCATCCCGCAATTCTTCTGATGTTGGCATGTAACCCCTCGGTGAAACCACGGTTTGGATTGCGGGACCACCTTGGAGAATTAGCTTCCATGCAACTTGGATCCCCACAATGCCTTCTGGCCGTTGATCTTGATGTATCGTGAACAACACCAATGTGGGTCCTCCGACCTTTAACTATGTTACGTAACCTCGGGCCCCACTAACCCTACTCATATAGGGTGCCACAAGGCAGAATACTAGTGGTTGATATGTGGCCCATTTAGATGGGTGACACGCATCATGTTCCAAACGACATTTTAAACTTCTACGGGTTCAAAACCCACTGACACTAGGTGCACAACCCATGTGTCCATGTCAAACCAAGTGACATCACCATGCCACATCACTTTGAAGTTTCGGACTTCGAAAGTTCTTACGCTTGCTTCCTTCCAAGCTTACGAAATCTGAAATTATGAACCTCTTTATCCTCCACTCTTGGTTTGATTTAATGGTAAGACTTCTCCCCAGATCTACGGTGTAGATCTCTCCTCTGGACTTCAGAGTTTCGGGCTTTGGCCTTTCTCTTAGTTTGCACCAACTTCATTGAAGTTGCGAAGTCCGAAGGGCTTCCAAGATAACCCTTCCATACCTTCTCTAGATCTGATGGTCATAAAGGATTTACCTTCCTTCCAAACAGATCCTATGGTCCCAACACCACCAATGTTGTGATCTCTCTCTCTCTGGCCAAATAGCACGTAAGTTGCGGTTTTACGATACCTCTACTCCTCTTGGGCTTCGTTTCTCGAACCCCTTTCTCCTTAGAGGGTTGCTTCGAAACTTAGTTGACTTTTGAATCTGTGCACTCCTTGCAATAGATCTTTGTGTCCCTTTACGAGAAAAATCAATTTATTTATCCCGAGCTTTTTGAGTCAAAGACTCTATTGATGCACTCCTTACACCCAAAGACACTCTGAACCTCGAATTCCTTCCCTTTCGACAACAATTCACTCTGAAATATTTGTCTCGTTAGCCACTAACATGGCCCATATAGGCTCAATGTTGTAACCATGGCTCTAATACCATATTGTAACATCCTCGACCATCCACAAACAGGGTAATGCTACCATGCAGAATATAAACTTATATGATATATATGCATTTTAATCGAAATAAAACACATAACACAATAAACACAGAATTACTGCTACCCGTTCAGATTCAAACAAGATTAACAATAAATCCTCATGCAATGGAATACATGATAATATTCAAACATCAGTAGCACAAACATGCATAAAATACATAATTAATCACAACAATGATACTTATCTTTTAGTTGGAGTAAATACACCAACTACGTGCAGACCTTCCATGAACCTCCCAGCCTTAGACCGCGCTGCTCATGACTCTCAGTAGTAGGTCACCCCCGAGTTTGGACTAAACTCCACCAGGCAAGGGAATTCTAGGCTTGGCAAGGACAATAAGGAAGTTGCACTTACGCCCACAACCCACAGACCCTCATTCCCCACATGCCTGCTCCACCCCAGAAGGATACACCTTCACTAATACAAGTCCATCGGCTAGTACACCTCCTTTACCTTGGGCTTCAACAACAGGCTGGACTAGAAGTATCAGAGTATTGTAGCTGCTACGGGACTCCCTTCCAGAAGAACTCACTTCCCAGCAAACTCTCTCACCTAGGAGAGTTTCTCACAGGCATGACAACCCGATTCTTCAATTCATCTCCTAAGCAACACTGCAACGTCATTCATCTAACATCCGAGTGACGACAACAACAGGAATCGGTTATGGACACCCAAAATGGCAACGACTAGACGCTAAGACACAACACAACTCAGGAAACAGATGGGAGCAACCCAAAAATGGTTCAAGTACGGACTCGGCTCTGCAAGAGCGGATAGGCTGGGTTCACAGGACACACAAGTCATCTTTTCCCTCCCCCAACAAGTTTCTCAGATGTGCGAGGTTATGTAGAGGGCAGACGCAGAGGGCAAACAATGAATTGAAAATGGAAAATGAACCCCCTTCCCATGAGCATAGGTAACCAGAGGTTGACATACTAGGCCAACAAGTTCAGGCGGAGGATGCTAGAATGGGGAGCGAACCCCTTCCATGGTTTGACTCTTGGGTTTTAACTGCATGAGCTCAGGTCGACACTTGTCTCCCTGGATTTGCATTCACTCCACTTAGCATATGTTCCCTTTCCAGGAACTTAGGACAACACTCAACATGTCCACCTTAGCCTTCAGGAATTAATATTAAAATATTATTCCTTTAGAGGTAAGCCCCCTAGCTTAGCCCCTAGACCCAAACACTTAGCCCCCTCCCTTGCCCAGCCTTGTGGAAGCTTAGTCCCCCATTACTCTTTTTTCATGGTCGGTCTACACGCAACGATGTGTATATTTTTGTTAATGATTTTCCATAATTACATATACAAAACAGGCTCTTGGCCTTAGCATCCTAAGCTCTCTGGCCTAATCACCACATAAGCCTCTTAGCTTATTATAACTTAGCTCACCATCCTATCAAATATGTTTACAATTCATAATTACAATTGGGGATCTACCGGGGGATATTACATTATCAGTTCCCTCTTCCTCCTTGGGAGGGCTCTTGAGTTCCCTAATGGAGAGCTCTTCTTATAATAGAAGAAAAATGGCAAATGATGAAGAAAATCAATGCCTATTCCCTCAAGAGGTGAGTGGAATGGCTTATTGCAATGATGCTTGAATACTCCTAGGAGAAAAGAGGATTCTTAAGGGAGAATTGAAGCAGCGTAACAATACTATGAAGATCGTGGTTTCTTAGTGCACCCATGGCCTCCATTTATAGCATTTCTTCAAGGAAAAATTCAACTGGTTCTTAGTGTGAACAAGGGGCCCTTTAGGGCACCCTTTGGTCCTTAACCAGCCCCCCATTTGGATTTTGCTCAGATCTGAAGGTCAAATCAAGTTGGGAGTTGATCCATAAGTGGTTGGGGGGGCAACAAGAACCATAAATGCATTGTTCATAGGAGTGCACAACTTTTCTTGTACATAGTCATGCATATGGCACATTGTGCGCTCTACCGGCTTCTTTGGTCAGCGCATTGTGAACGCGCTTCCTTTAGTGAGTTTGTGCATGTCAATTTTTTATCAATTGTATAGTTTTTGCCTTTTGAAAATGCATTTTAGTGCTGCATGTAAACTAATAGTTGTTGGCATTGTTGTATTTCTGTAACCATTTGCGTGCAATGTTGTGAACGAAATTTCAGTGATAACACCCGCTGCAAGGGAAACGAGGGTTTGGCACTTTGTTTGTGAGAAGGAAAAGTTCTATGAGTTTGAAATACTACTGGATGCTGAGGAGAAAGGTAAGTGAGGCAGTGGAGTTGGAATTCATGGCAGCGGTTAGAGCAAGGTTTCCTCTTAGGTATATTTCTTATGTTGAATTTTCACTATGTGCTAGGCTCAAGCATGAGGTTTATTTCATTTAGAATGTATTTGAACCATAAACAAATGCAACAACACCATACACAAGTGTTGCAATAACCAAGATCACAAGAAGAATAACCATGCAGAAGAAATATGTTGGGAAAACCCTTCTCAAACAAGGGAAAAACCTAGCAATATTTTGTTATATTCTCAAGAGAAGATCCCCTAACCATAAACCCTATATGCACACAAGAGGGTGCTCTACAAAATTGAAACTAGCACCCAAGAGAGGTGTGCACTTCAGTCGTACAAGTAGGTTTGAAATTTCCGAATGAAAAGTGACAAGTGTGTGTTTCCTCAATGGGGAATCACCTCTATTTATACAAGACTAGACACAACAATAGGTGTGTCTCTTGGCACAATAGGGCCAAACTCAATAACTCAATAATATAATTAATCATTACAATAAACATTAATTATCTTTCACATATGGTGGGGCCGACTTGTACTCTTTACATCACAATTAGGGTTACAAGTAAATCTTACACTCAAACAATATAGCAAGGGATCCACACGTCCACTAGTGCTCAACCACTAGGGAGACGTCCACCTGTGCTCAGCCACAGGTACGCCATACTCAACAGATATCTATCTCAACTAAGTCCACAAGAGAATCATTTGGAATACCATCTCAAGTTGACTCAACTGAGTCCATAGGAGTACAAGGCAAGAGACCATCTCATGTTGACTCAACTCAGTCTAGAGGAGTACAAAGTAGGAGACCACACATCGACCCAACTTAGTCCAAAGGAGAACGATACACCCATCACATGGGAACACCCAACACATGGGCTCTCTCACAGGTCGAATTAACTCAGTCCAGAGGAGAACGTATCTCGGAGAATGTCACACGACATTGCAATCATCAACAATCCCTCTCAGCTAGGGAGGCATTATCCACCAGGCCAAGTCTCTCATGGAAGTACTCGAACTTCATCCTGGCAAGCGGTTTGGTGAACACATATGCAATCTGCTCATGTGTAGAAAGGTATTGCATGTGTATTGATTTCCTTTGCACCATATCTATGATATAATGGTATTTGATCTCAATGTGTTTCGCTTTATCGTGAAACACATGATTCTATGAGAGCTTTACACAACTCTGGTTATCACAACAAATAATAGTGGAATCCATCTCATGACCAAATAAATATGCAAGGAGCTTGCGAAGCCACACTGCTTTGCATACTGCCACACATAATGCTATGTACTCTGCTTTTTCAGTACTCAAAGCCATAGAGCTTTGTTTCCTACTGGACCAGGAAACCATGGCAGACCCCAAGGTAAAATAACAACTAGGTGTGCTCTTCCAATCCATTGCACTTCGTTCCCAATCTACATCGACATATCCCTACAATCTCATGTCTACACCGAAGGCATATCTCAGGCCATATCCAACTGTGCCTCATAGATATCTCAATACATGCTTTGTTGCTATCCATTGAATCTGTCTCGTTTGACTCATAAACTGACTGAGTACATTCACTGTTGTTGGCACAGGGGCAGACCCAGGGTTCAATGCTACAACAACGCACCAACAAAGCTCTAACTACCATCCCTTTTGGCAACACTTGTGAAGCAAATGAAGTATCACCCGAGGTAGAGGTAGGGATGGTTGCAAGACTACTTAATAAAGCACTCAACACCGTTAATTCCTCAATATACAGGCAATAACCACTTCACTTATAAGACAGAACTTCGCAGTACTCACACTAATCTAGGGTATTCAAGAACTTAGCATATACAAATGGATCAGAATGAGCATATCAAGCACTAAGCATGAATATCTAGATCACATCTAACACTCCAACATATAATAAGCACCAAGCATGAATAGATCTATCTAACATATCATAGCATTTCACATATAATATGTAAATACATCAAGACAAAGCACAAAGCACATCACACAGGTTTTACGTGGTTCCCCACCCTGGGGCTACGTCCACCAACTCTTCTTCTTTATTGTCTTCAGTCAATCGGTTACAAGCATAGAACCTCAAAACCCTTACTCTGCACAAGACATAAGATCTGTGCAGCTCGCTAGATTCTTCTTCCTTGTGTTACAACACAAAGCCTTCTACAATCTTTCACAGGGACTTGCACTCAACTCTACAAGTCTCACACAATATGCACAGAGCACTTACAATCCTTTGATCACATAGATCTAGTACTTAACCATTCCTTTTGCACTTAGCACAATGGCCTCTATCACATAGATGCACTACTACTTCTATCTAGCCTAGGCATCTATTTATATATTACAAAATAGGCCTAAACATGGGTATACCCATGGGTCGACATCCCATTCCCGTACTTGCGCTCCTCCTTCGACAGGCTGTCAAGGTCCCAAAATGGGTCAACATGACCAAGAAACTCCCAAAACTTGTTCAAGGGCCAACAGGCCCCCAACACTCACCTGTGACTTGTCCCGAGTCACTCAGGTTTTAGCAGTTCTGCCTCAAACGCCTCGAGCTTGGCTAGAGTTGCTTCAACTTGCTGCTTTGTTGTGGCCTTTTGTTCGATGAACTCCTAGGTCACTATGTCGTTCACTGGCCCTTCTAGACGTTGTTCTACTGTGAGGACTGCTATCCCTGATTTCTAGGGATAACTAGGAGATCATGTATCGAGGCCCACACATCCTAGACATGGAGTACCAAGAGCAGGATTGACCTGAGCATGGCCCTGGAGGGCCCATCCTTCTCTTCTTTCATCAAATTCATCTTGTTAACAATAACAACATCCATCACCATCGACTTGGTCTTGTATTGGAGAGGGCGCTTGCTCCATGAGGTAATTGGTTCTAGGTATCATGGTATGTGTCACTTTTGATCATTATAACCTTTAAATATATGCATCTAATTCCTTTTATTTCTGATGACTGCTTGGATCTTACATTGACCCACTTGACCATGCTTGGGAAGATTGACTGGGTGCCCTAGCAAGCTTGTACCCATAGGTTTTGGTTTGCCACTGGGGTGTTTCTAAAGAGCCATCGTCCGCTCCCATCATATCATCACTTTTCCATCTTGTCTCCTGCTCATCTATCCCATTCCCCTTGTCCGGGCATTAGGATGATCTGTTTGTGGGGTTGCACCTTATCTCGTGGGAAGAAGGGGCTAACGGCCTAGAAGGTAAAAGCAGTTGGTAAAAGATAAAAGCCTAAAAATGAAACCTTGAGATGCTTTGCCCAAGGATCCCCGAGAAGGCAATAAAAATCCTCTCAACAAGAAACAAGAGGGACCTGAAAAAATAACAAAACAAGACCTAATCAAGAGGATAGGGGGTCTCATCACGAGCCAACCTATTATGTTCATGGGTACCTAATAGCATGACTTTTCCACCATCTGGTTACCATGCCAGGGAAGTGACCTTTGGTTGCATGGCCAAGGGAAAGGGGGTCCATCATGAGCCAGCCTTATCACTGTTGTGAAAGTACTTGTGGGTAACACTATCAGCTCTGGTCACCACGCCAAGGCAGTGTCCTCTTGTTAGCCCTTGAATAAAACGAAAAAGAAGAAGAAAAAGAAAATAAAGAAAAGAATAAAGGCAAAAGGGGTTTGGAAAAATTTGCATCCATGACGGGTACAGCTCGCCCTCTACAAAGGAACCCACAGGTAATATCATGCATCCCTAGCTCTCACTCTACCCGTATGTCTGGACATCCCTTGAACCACTTCACCTTGTTTACATGGCTTGGATGAAACCCCTTGGAAACTTTCTTTTCCTTATGGATACTAGCCCAATAGGGTATCTTGTCCCTTTTCTCAACCTTGTATTGTAGGTTTTTGTAGAGTCTTTGAGCTATTGAATGATATATCAGGGTTTTTATGCATATGTTTGATAATATTAATGATGAAATGTGATTGATATTGCTATGATCCCTGTGACTAATGAGCCCATAGAGGGCGTAGTTTTTGATGTGCAGGACCATGCCCGACGGATAGGAATCACGTGGATCGGCACACATGGGGATATGATTAGTTCATACCTCCATGGGGCTGAAGAGCCCATCAGATGGTTGCTAAGACCCCATCAAGGGTAGAGACAGGACAGTGTTTGACCGAGGTTTTGCACCGGAGAAGAAGAATATATTCCATCAGGGGCACTTTGGTTGAGCCAAACCTAGGGGGATTGACCCACTTGCAGTGGAACGATGGCCCCAGATGACCCAGGACGTCACCAAGAGGCTTTTGATGTCATCATGAGCATATGGTAGATGGACAGGGTTGTTGGCACGTGTGGAAGTTTGGAAGAGCCCGAAGAGGGCTAACATTTGGCTTCTGGATGCTACTCTAGCCCCAAAAGGGCCTAACGTCTCCCTCAGGAGGGCTTGACATCTCACTTTTTGCTCATTTAGGGTTTTAAAAGAACATTTAATGTAAAAACAATATGATTTTGGTTTAGAGCCTTGTCGACTAATTTTTATGACCTAAATTTAATTAAAGGTCATTGATACAGTATATATTGAGGAGTTTTATCCTAATTTTTACATACCACACAACTCACTCTCCTAGTGAGATCTTATTTTTTTCGCCCTTGTTGGGTATTTCATCTTTTGAGTGAGGTGCACTTGTTGAAGGAAGGATTTTCTTGGCATTTTTGGCATTTCTCTTGAAGGAAGGTTTACAACTAGGGTTTGCAATTCTATTTCATCATGATATGTAAGTGTTTTTTCTGCAAAACTTTTTAATTGAATGGTTGTAGTCTTATATTCTTGCATTTATTATAAATTTTGCTGATTTTAAAACCCTAGGGGACAAACACACAAGTAGGTCATTGTCTCATGTCCCCTAAGAGATAAATTCTCAGCCATTGAAGAAGGAAGGAAGAGCCTAGCCATTCCTATACTCTTGTTACTTCTTCCCCTATGCTAGCCATACCTTTTAAGGGTCGAGAAGGAGGAGATGTCCCAAGCCTAGGTTATCTACACCTAGGGCCGTCTTGCTTCTAGGGTTTGGTGATAGGGCCTTGCCTTTGCAACACTCTCCCTCACGTCACTCTCGTGTCTTGATGCTAGCTGTTTTTGCCCAGATAAACCTAAGGAAGGAGGAAAGAGCACGAGGCCTTGCTTAAGCAACACCGAAGTGAGCCTCTTTCCCTTAGGGTTTTGATTCTGGGGCCCTGCCATTGCAACACTTTAGAACCCTTCCCTCTCGTCCTTAGCCTTTTTCCATTCAACCTTGCGTCCTCTCTTGAATTGACTCCATTTACCCTTAAGAACTGATCTCAGGTCTCCAATGTTAAGTGATAGTGGTCAAACAACTCTTAAAACTTTTATAATTTGAAACCCTAACTAACTACTAACCCTAATAAGGCTGATGTGATCCTTGGTTATTCCATCTTGACGCAGATTTTGGTCTGTATAAGCAATTAGATGGTGTTTTGAAGCATTTATTGAGAAAGGGATTGATTAGATACACTGTTTTCTACATCATCTTGGCACTTATTGGTAAATTGATATTATTTCTATTGTTGTATTAATGAACATTTATTTCATCAATATCTATTTGTCATAGTTGCTTATATATTGATATCAGATAGTTAAATGAAGTACTAACCCATTGAATCATATCCTGCATGTATTGTTTTGCTGTTGCTTTGTTCCGGGCAAGTGTTCTCATTTGGGCCTACACTTCATTATTGGTTGTTTAGCTGGACTATCTGTTCTTGGTGGTAATCTGTGAAGAGGGAATTTCACTTATACTGTTATACCTTAGCCTCTTCAAAACTCTAGGTTACTGGGGATGTCTCCCCTAGGCCTAACCTCCTTGAATAGAAAGAACCTCCCCATTGTGGTGACATTGGGTGGGGTAGGTTCATGTTATGCCAGTTTGGCCTCTATCTTATAGCCATTTGACCTAGCTACAAACTGTTCGATAATAAGGATGACCTATTCTAGTTCTTCTCCTTGGATCTCGACCTATGTAAACAACAAACATGCCTTGTCTTGCATAGGTTGAATTCATTGAGTGACTTCCATCACTTTTCTTTGAATCATATGGATCTGATGTTGAGATGTGCGTTGTTCTTGAGATCTCTTCATCCTTTCTATAACTGGCAGGGCCTTCAGTTGTGCTTGTAGTGTATCTACGTTCTTCTTCGCTTCTTGGAGCTGTGACTCTAGTGTCTATAATTTTGAGTTTTCAGTGAGATTTCCGTAGGTCTGGGTGCTGCAGTTACTGAGCTGCTTGCACTCCAAAGCAAGAGATTTTAATTTTTCAATTGCACTGCGAGCAGTTGCTTCTCGTTGGTCTCTTATCTCCTGAGGGGTTTCAGGTACAATGCAGAGCTCTAGATCTATGATGCATTGTTGGAGCTTATGGATTACCTCTTGGAGTTGTGCCACCTGTTGTGGAACTTGTTCCTCGGTTTGTACTTTGACGACTGTCATAGAGTGAAGTGCTCTATTGACCCTTTCCTTAACTTCAAGTTGCTCGACGAGCAATTGTTCCTTGCTTTGCTATAACTCTTCTTTTTCTTCATCCCATTTCACTTGTAGAGCAAGATTTTCTCTTTATGCAACACTTCTTTGGTCCTCAAGTTCTTTCTGTACTTGTGCTAAAGCCTAGGTGGCTTGTGCTATCTCTTTGTGGGCTCGTCGAAGGTGAGCTTTAACTGTGTCAGCAATGCGATGTAATTGAGCGGCCTCATCACCTAGATCTGGTGTTCCAACCATCAAGGGCATAGTGCATACTATGTGGCTGGACTGTAGTGCTTTCTGCACTCCTTGGAGCTCATCCTTAATACAAATAAACACCTCCTCCTGCTTAACTTCTTGCTTCTCTTCTATCTCCAGCGAAGCATCATTCAGTGTTAAGACGATGAAGTTGAAGTCGTCTGATGTGAAGGTGGTCTCAAATTTTGTTCTGGTTGCTTTGATTTTCTTTCTTGAAGAAGGTTTTGGAGGGGAAACCTTCCTTTTCTTCGAGGGATCCTCCTCGTCTCTTGGCGATGTAACCTCGCCTTTCATCTGTTCAACTTTTGTTCCATCACCTCCTTGCTTTGCTGAGATGGACGTGGTCTTCATGGATGCGTTGTCTAAATCGTTGACTTTTTTGGTCTTGTTTATCTTGCTAGGTCCGATTGTATCCAACGTAGTTTCGATGTTGTCAACATTGGACATTTCTTAGGGGTTCGCTGGAACAAGGAGGTCCACCGACCATTCCTTGGTAATCTCCTCCAAGTCATCCTCCGTTAACTTGTAGTATGACTGTAGCTGTTGTTTATGCTCATCAGTGCACACTGTCATATAGATAAAATGACGGTCCGCACTAAATTTCATCAAAGGTCTAAACTTGTGAAGTGTGTTTGGGGTTATGCGAGGCATGGCTTGTATGGCTACCTTCAACTGGTTATAATACGTGTGGAAGACGACATTTGATTTCCACTTCTTGTTCATGTCGTTGGATTAACACAACATACTAAACTTCACGGCCAAAGGTTCAAATGGCTCGGTGTCTGGGAAGGTCGCACCTTCCGACATCTCCCATGCGATGAAAGCGATCAGGATAAGAAGCCAACTGAAGTGGAATTCGTATCCCTAATCTTGCGCTTCCCTGCAATCTAGTTCCAGTTGGTTCATGAGGTAATTCTCCCAATTTATCTGTATTCCCTCTGTGCACTTCCCTGCGAGGTCAACTACAAATTCAATTACTTGGGTCGTCAGTTCTTGCAAACTAGCTTGCCTGTGATCATCTGATAGGCAAGGCGCACTGCATCACTCTGGATAGAGGCTTCCTTGTAGCCTCACGTTCCCTTCTCTACATCGTCGTAAGTATCCTTTATCCTCTGGGCAAGAGCACGATCTGCGGTCTTTCCGAGGTAGAAATCCTGTGGGTCAGGGCCTTGCATGCTAAGCCCTGTGATCTGATTGATCAAAGTCAGAGCCACTTTGATGTGGCGGTTCAACTATAAGTATACTCCATGATAACAGGACAACAACAACTTGACGCACACATTCACTTCTTAATGCCTCCCGAAGTGCAGAATCTTCATTACATTAAGCAGTGTGGACTGCGCGAGGTTCATGGTCCATGACTAAGGGGTAATATTTGAGTTATTTCCTTTGGTTCTCATCAGATACTTATGCGGGGCGAGCATGCTATAAACCTTCCTGTCACCGAGGTTGAAGTCGCTAAACTTCAACGCTGCGAGCTTATTCTGGTCAACACGAACTGCACACACTTCTTTCGGAAGGTACGCAGTGACCAACGCGTATTCAAAGTCTCTGGGCACATTGTATTGGTTTATTGCGCCACTCAGAGGTGGTAGATAAGCATGTAGAATGCTCATAATCAGCTTAGCATTCGTGATATCATCCTTGTGTTTCGTTCGTTTCTCAAGTAGCTGGCCAGGATGGTCTAGCTCAAGCAGTGGATGGAGAGGCCTGCAGTCCTCTCATCGAACAGGCTTGTACACCTATAGACACTCCTCTCTCCGACATGATTCTCTCTGTCATCAAGTTGATCAAAACTTCCTTAGTGGCTTTCTCTGCAGCGCTCAATGCTTCCGACATATGCACTCGAGGTAAACAATTTGCGGGATCGAGGAACAACTCAGACATGGTAATGAGATAGATAAAAAGAGAAAAATGATCACTATATAAACTCGGCTTAGGCTGTGGGATCAAATTCTCGATTGGCAAAAGTGTTCTCGGTGCATGGCGCGATGAGCTAAATAGGTAATTCGACAATGGTTGGCTTGCAACGGGTATGAGCCTTCATTAACTCTTATTCGATCCGTTATGGAGTGGTCCAACAGTCGGATGACGAACCTTTATTGCTTTTCTATCCGTTCGGACCTTAATTCGAACAAATATATCGATCCCAACGGCTATAATGCTTTGTCATGGCAGAGTGCCATGTGTCGTTGTTTTGATATCTCAACGAAGCTCCAATTCTGCAATTTTTCTTTCTGCGAGGTCTCCTCTAGAACCTCCTGTAACCTTTCAGTATTAACCCTCTTCTTTCTTAACTTTCTAGCCTTCTTTCCAGTGAGCTTCGTCTCGGTAATGCTTTTCTCATTGTGATTCTTATCTTCTTTGGTCTTAGTTACTTCGCGCTGTTGAAATTCTTTCCTAGGGTTCCTGTATAATACTTGTCCTTTGTCTAGGATAGGTAACTCAATCTTCTATGGATCCTCTAGTGTTCTCTTAGCTTCGACATCCAGGTTTCTAGTATTAAATATCTACAATCTTCTCTCATGTTCCTCAATCAAGTGCGCGATCCTTCTGGTCATAAAGTCTTTTAACTCTTGCTTCTCTTGTTCCAAAACTTCTTCTTCTTCCTTTTGTCTGGCTTGATATCTATCAATCCAAGGTTTTCCTATTAGCATAGTAAACGGGGCATTGTCTTCAACAAATTTAATAATCTCAAATTCTTCTTTTTTCGAAGTTCCATTGACAATCATAGGTATCTAAGCGAGCCTTCCACATAGGTTTACTAGCTTTCCTATGAATAAACTTATTCCTCCTAGTGAAGGGATCATAACAGGCCTTCCTATAGCTTCCCAAGTTCTCTTTGGCATAATATTCATCTGTGTTTCCTCATCCAGAATACAGTCAATGTCGAAGTCTCCTATTCTTGCTTTGATGCGTTTCTTTTCTTTGAAGATCTCTGATAAACTGACATGTTGATGGTCATTCAGGGTTTCTTTTATCTGTATCAATACTTTCTCTTATTCTTTCTGAGGTTCTACCTTTTTTGGATCTACCTTAGGGTTCTCTTGATTCAGGTTCATTCCTTCAAGATTAGCAATCATTCTAGGGAAATCCAATACTTCATGGTCTAGAGATTTACAACAAAGACAACTAGGTCTTCCACCAGGGAATTCCTTAGCAATATGCCACGGCCTTCTGCAACTGTAACAGAGCGTTAATCCTCTCTTTCTTTTAAATGATCCCCATCTTCTTCTGTACTGTGCACTAGGATCATGGGAGCTAACCTACAACAAACTCTTTCTAGGATCATGCATCCATTCGTTAGTCCAAACATCTTTTCTATGCATAGGTATAACATATCTTTCACTATTCTTATCAGAACTACTCATATCAAATCTTCTTTCATCTATTAATGACCCAGATTTCAAACTAGGACAGACTCTATTAAACAGACTTAGATCCATATTCTAGAAACAAAATTTTCCACTTATCTTACTTCTACAGAGCACAAAGCTTTCAGATCTTAAATTTTTTAACTATTCTTACCTTTATCAAAGCACAGAGCTTGCAGATCTTACCTCTTTTAGTCAGAAATTTCCACTTTTACCTTTCTTAGAGCACAAAGCGTTCAACTCTTGCTTCTTTTCTTTAGATCCGACCTTCTTTTCTTCAGATCGGGCTTCTTTCTTTCAGATTTGTTCTTCTTTCTTTAGCATAGATCTTTATAAGTCAAGTAGAATATTGCACACTAGGGCATAGATCTACGCACAAAGCTTTCACAATTTCAGGATGAATCTTTGCACAAAACTTCCTCTTCCTCAGTTCCCAGCAATCATAGTTTCAGGTCCCGACAATAGAACCATTTGTTGGCACAAGGGCAGACCCAGGGTTCAACGCTACAACAACGCACCAACAAAGCCCTAACTACCGACCCTTTCAGCAACACCTGCGAAGTAGATGAAGTCTCACCCGAGGTAGAGGCAGGGATGGTTGCAAGACTCAGGTGTCTGCAACCTTAGATAGGACACAGATTTGTGATTGTACTACTTAATAAAGCACTCAACACCGTTAATTCCTCAATATACAGTCAATAACCACTTCTCTTATAAGACAGAACTTCGCAGTATTCACACTAATCTATGGTATTCAAGCACTTAGCATATAAAAATGGATCAAAATGAGCATATCAAGCACTAAGCATGAATATCTAGATCAGATCTAACACTCCAACATATAATAAGCACCAAGAATGAATAGATCTATCTAAAATATCAGATCATTTTATATATAATATGTAAATACATCAAGACAAAGCACAAAGCACATCACACAAGGTTTACATGGTTCACCCCCACCCTGGGGCTATGTCCACCAAATCTTCTTCTTTATTGTCTTCAGTCGATCGGTTACAATCACAGATCCTCAAAACCCTTACTCCGCACATAACAAAATATCTGTGCAGCTCGCTAGATCCTTCTTCCTTGCGTTACAACACAAATCCTTCTACAATATTTCACAAGGACTTGCACTCAGCTCTACAAGTCTCACACAGTATGCACAGAGCACTTACAATCCTTTGATCACATAGATCTAGTACTTAGCCATTCCTTTTTCACTTAGCACACCAAACTCTATCACATAGATGCAATACTACTTCTATCTAGCCTAGGCATCTATTTATATATTACAAAATAGGCCTAAACATGGGTAAACCCATGGGCCGACATCCCATTCATGTTACCTATTCCCCAAAACCCAAAAAGGGACCCAAAAGGGGGCAAGATCTCGTGATCTCCGCTTCAACTTGCGCTCCTCCTTCAACAGGCTATCGAAGTCCCAAAATAGGTCAACATGACCAAGAAACTCCCAAAACTTGGTCAAGGGCCAACAACTGCATAGCATATATCAGGTCTGGTGATAACCAGATACATCAATGATGCAATCAACTGTCGATAAATATGTGGATCAATCTCGCCTAATTCAGTAGAAGCCTCGTTCATTTTCTTCAGATCCATCACCATCGGTGTAGGCATGGATTTGCAGTCTATCATACTGAATTTCTTCAATATCTCCATTGTATATTTTCCTTGACTCAAGAAAATCTCATCATTCATCTGCCATACTTCTAGTCCCAAGAAGTATTGCATCATACCAAGATCTTTCATCTCGAATTCAGAAGTCAATGCACGCTTGCATTCAACAATAAGACTTTCTGAATCGGTGAGGAATAAATCATCAACATATAGCACTAAAATCAAGCACTCATCACCAACAATGTGATAATATTTGTTTGGGTCAACAACACTCTTGTTGAAGCCCAAACTCATCAAGAATCCATCCATATTCTCATACCAACCTCGAGGTGCATGTTTTAGTCCATACAGGGATTTCTTCAACCTGCACACATGAGACTTCTACTCATGTATCACAAATCCTTCTGGTTGCTCAATGTAAGCATCTTCCTCAATCTCACCATTGAGAAAGGTTGTCTTTACATCCATCTGATGTAGTCTCCAACCCATGGATGTTGCTAGGGAAATGATCGTACGAATGGAAGTGTATCGGGATACAGGAGCAAATGTCTCCTCATAATCAATTCCCTCCACCTGAGAGAATCCTCTAGCCACAAATCTCACTTTGTACTTCTCGAAACTTCCATTAGTTGCATGCTTGATCTTATAGATCCACTTGGAAGTCACTACAAGCTTCCCTTCTAGTCTCGGAACATTATCCCACACATCATTCTTCACGATGGACTGATACTCTTCTGTCATGGAATCTTTCCATACCTGCTGACATGTTGCTTCTCCATGACAAGAAGGCTCAGTATCAATGATGTGGCTCATAGCTTAAATGTAGCTCGAAAATCTATGTGGTATCTTTCTCTCTCAGAATGTGCCTCAAGGACCTGCATGTCCCTCTGCCTCCTGCAGAGTCTGTTGAGCCTAGGAAATCCTTTTATGGCCTACTACAATGTCTTTGGGAACATCAACTGGAGCTATGGGATCAACTAGATCAATTGGATCAATGATTGTCTCCCTTTGAAATCTTGAAGGGGGAGAAGGTACTATCTCGCTGTTAATTTCCATATGAGATTCTCTGGATCTTCGAAAGGTTATTTCTTCCTCAAAGGTGGCATCTTTTCTCACCTCAATCTGTCTTTGACCAGGGATGCAGATCTGGTATGCCTTCGAATATTCACTGTACCCCACAAATGTACCCTTTCTACCTGAAGGGTCTAGCTTGGTCCTTTTCTCCTTGGGTATATGAAAGTACACTGGACACCCAAATATCTTGAAGTGTCCAACCTCAGGCTTCACTTGGGTGAAATCTTCTCTGGGAGTCATGTTCTTCAAAATGTGATGAGGATTGTTGTTCTGAACATAAACTACTGTCATGGATGCTTCTTCCCACAAAATCATAGGTAGATTATGATCATGTATCATTGATTTGGTTGCCTCAAAGATGGTTATGTTATTCCTCTTTGCAACCCCATTTTGCTGAGGGTTATAAGGAACGATGTACTCCCTCTTGATCCTTCCCTCAATACAAAAGTCATTGAAATCCCTGGAGGTGTAATCTCCTCCATTATCTGATCTCAACACCTTGATCCTCCTCCCGGTCAGGTTCTCAACCTGAGCTTTAAATTCTTGAAATCTCGCAAGGACTCCATCCTTGGTCTTCAAGAAATAAATCCACGTCTTCCGA
>JZKD02S2336241.1:0-12244 GCA_000966675.3 Picea glauca
ACTTTCTTCATGAAAATGATCTTAAAGAAGAGCTAGATCTTCTATCACCATGTCATTATCATGTCATCATCTTGATAACCAAAAATGAGGATAACAGAATGCCCCCCAAAGTATGTCATCCTTCGAGTTTTGATGGACTAACCAATGTAGCTTCTTTTATAAGAGAATTTGAATTGCAAATATCAGATCACCAGATATTATTAGCGTTAGATGTCACGCTAAAAGCGACCCCAACAAGATGGTGGGTTGCACATAAGGATGGAATAAGAGATTGGCAACAATGCATGAGGCTAATATAGGTCATGTTCAGGACAGGGAATGAAGATACTATGTAGAAGTATACAAAATTGAGTTGCCCAATGGAGCACATTACACAGTGTATTACGACATGGAATAAAGTACCCAGGCAAGAATGGACACACTTGTTTGTACACACCTTGGACACAATCTCGAAGAATTGGTACTTGGAACTGGAAATGCACAGAGAAACTGCAAATTGGGAAGAATTGACACGAAATTTTAAGGTAACCTTTAGTTTTGAAGATGATGCTCCTTTGATTGACTCAACTTTGGAGGTTATCAAGAACAAGATTTTTTCATCAGAAGAATCAATAGAACTAGTACATGTATGTAGCGTGCATAGATATTTTGTGAAAATTGAAGAAGTTTTACGTTGTTATAATGTTGTTGAAGAAGACCAAGAGGAGGATGAAGATCCAAAATGTGCAAATACCATAAACTGAAGGAGAACACACATTAGAAGGACCACAACTTGAATCTGTTGTATATGCAAAGCCATTGAGAACACATAGTGTAAATATTGGTACATAAGATAAGCTCAAATTTGCGAACATAGGAGACTTTTGGAATGATGAGATTGTTGAGAAGATAATTGACTTATTGTGCGAGTATCGAGACTTGTTTCTGACTACTTTTTCAGAGATGAATGGGATTGTTGGAGAGTTAGGAGAGATGAAGATCCCCTTGAAGCCAGATGTTAATCTGGTGAAACAGAGGCCATACAGACCGAACCCGATGTATAAGCAAAGATAGACAAGATGTTGGAAGCTAGAATTATTGAACCTGTTGCATAATCAAAGTGGATTATCCCAATGGTGGTTTAGGATAATAAGACAAGAGGGATCAAAATTTGTGTAGATCCGAGGAAATTAAATGATGCATGCTTACATGATCCATTTCCTACACTGTTTATAGATGAAGTGTTGGAGAATGTAGGAGGGCAAGAAACCTATTCATTTAGTGATGGATTTTTAGGGTATCATCAGATCAATATTGTGCAGGAAGATAGGTATAAGACTACATTTGCGATAGAATGGGGATGTGACTAGTACATAGTGATGCCTTTTGGATTGAAGAATGCACCAACCATATTCTCTAGAGTGGTTGTAGAAACATTTAAAGAGTTCATCCATAAGTTTTTAGAAGTATACTTAGATGATTGGACAATGTTTAGCCTCTTGAAAGATCATATTGAGATTTTGTGCTTGATGTTGGATAGGTGTAGGCAGTTTTAGATATCTCTGAATTTGAAGAAGTGTATTTTTCGTGCGCCATTTGGTATCTTACTGGGCCATGTAGTGTGTAAGAAAGGATTGTTGGTGGATCTCGTGAAGATTGTTGTGATTGTTGACTTACCACTCCCAACTTCAGTGCGACAGTTACGAGCAACGTTGAGGCACACGAGGTACTACAAAAAGTTTATTAAAGGATATGTGAAGATTACAACCCTGATGGAAAAATTGTTTAAGAAGGAGAATGAGTTTCAATGGAATGAGGAATGTCAAGAAGGTTTAGATACTTTGAAGTAGAATTTAGTTACTGCGCCAATTTTGATATTTCCAAATTGGAAGAAGGAGTTTCATGTTCACGTGGATGCGTCATCTGTAGCTTTAGGCACAATGTTAGCTCAACCTAGAGAAGGAGATATAGATCGTCCCATTGCATTTGCAAGTAGGAAGTTTTCAACTACAAAACATAACTATACTACTACAAAACATGAAGGATTAGCAACAGTGTATGCATTTCAGAAGTTTAGACATTACTTGTTGGGTTCACACTTTATTATGTACACATACCATTATGCACTAAGATAATTGGTCAATAAGCCAGTGTTGGGGGGGATAATATGCAAATGGATATTATTTTTTTAGGAATATGACTTTGAGGTAATTGTGAAACTGGGGAAATTTAATTCAAGACATGATTACTTATCACGCATACTATCAGGAGAAGATGCAGGAAACTTGGATGACAACTTGCCATACACACACTTATTTACAATACAAATGCTTGATGATTATTTTGCAGACATAGTTCAGTTCTTGAGTACAGGAGTGACCCCACCTGAGATTACAGTTGCACAGAAGAAGCAATTAGTCGTGAAGGTCGCAAACTATCAACTTATAGCAGGAAATTTGTACAAGTTAGGCGCAGATAGTATGGTATTCTGTGACGATGTGTATTAGAACATGAAAGACATATGATATTGTCAGAGGCACATGAAGGGGTTGTAGGAGGTCACTATGCAGGAAAAGCAACAACTCAGAATATTTTGCGTGCAGGATTGTGGTGGCCTACCCTTCATAAGGATGTTAAGGAATTTTGTAAGACTTGTGATGTTTTCCAAAGAATTGGGAAGCCTTCCAGTAGAGATGAGATGTTGTTAGTACCACAAGTGACATTACACGCTTTTGATAAATTGGTTGTCGATTTTGTTGGACCGATTAATCCACCAACAAATAGGTCAGGAGCCATATACATCATTACTGCAATAGATTACTTGACTAGATAGGCTGAAGCAGAACTAGTCAGAGATTGCAGTGCAGAGACAACTGAGCGGTTTTTGTTTGAAAATGTGGTGACAAGATTTAGATTCCTGAGAATTCTTATGAGTGATCAGGGAACCCATTTTCTGAATAAGAAGATTGTATCTTTGATAGAGGAGTTCCAGATTCATCATCAGAAGAGCAGACTGTATCATCCTCGGGAAAATGGAACAATGGAACAATGGAAGCATTCAATAAAATACTAGAACATGCATTGATGAAGGTTTGTAATGTAAGTCGAGACGACTAGGACTTGAGGATTCCAATAGTGCTATGGGTGTATAGAACTACAAGTAAGAATTTGACAGGACAGACTCCATTCAACCTAGTGTATGGCCAATAATTTGTTAATCCTATGGAATTCATAGTACCGAGTCTATGCATTGTTGCACTAACAGAGCTTATGGATTCTGGTGTGGTGGAGAAGAGACTGTAAGAGCTAATAGAGATGGAAGAGGACCGGTTTGTTGCAGGTTTCCATCATCAAGTTCAAAAAGCACATGAGAAAGCATGGCATGACAAGCACATTAAACTGAAGAAGTTTCAGACAAAAGACTTAGTTTTTCTTTATGACAACAAGTTTTGGCAGCACCCTGGAAAGTTTCAGATGATTTGGTTAGGTCCATATGTGAAAAGGTTTGTGATAGATATAGGTGTTGTTCAACTAGAGAAACTGAATGAAGAAGTTGTGGAAGGACTGGTTAACGGTAGTCGACTGAAACTGTATAGGGATAGTTGTACTTCTGCGTACTAGTCTTAAGCACACAGTATGTGTACCATAGTACTTGTATTATAGTGTATTATAGAAGGAAAAAAATAAGAAGAAAAACAATAAAAGAATTTGAAGCAATGCATAAGGTTAAATGAGTAAAGAGATAAAGCCAGAAAATGTCGCAGAGATGTAGAAAGAGGAAGGAAGTGTGTGCATGAAGGAGGATTGAGGTGCGACAAAGTTCTGCGCAGAGGGGGGGAAACACATTAAAAAACATACATGATGGGACAAGCATTAAAGAGCAATCATAACAACGAAGTAATGGAGACGTGTAGTCATAAATGAAAAGCAGCGATGAGACCATGACAAACTAGCAAGATCTCGACCATGATTCGCAGAATGAGCCAAATTTATTGCAGAGTATGGAAAGAATTGAATGCAAGTACAAGTTGGATTAGACTATAGGTTTGGGGCATGAAAAGGGAAAGTAACATCTGGCGACAAGTTATAAAAGAAATTGAGGGGTCGACAAAAAAAAAATTATTCTCATTTGAGAGCAGCGAGAGTAGAGAGCTGAGGGAATACACATGAAGTCGAAGGAGTTAGTTGTCAAGGGAAGTGTTTTGCAGAGAGCTATAGTGCCACCCAAGGTAGCAGCATCAACATCAAGAATGAAGAAATTGCGCACTAAGCCATCAATAGCACCTATACAACAAGGAACCCCATGAGCATCCGAGTTAGATTCGAGTTCGATAAAATTTTCGAAGGAGTATATATCTCCCAGAAAGTCGACATCGAAGCCAGTCAGGTTACAAAAGGAAGTAAAGTATGAGCTAGTGGAGCCATAAATTCCACCAGGTGTAATCATTGAAGAAGATATGTTAGGCGCAAAGGCGAATCTGAAGTTTGGAGATAACGATCTATCAGATGAGAAGAAGTTCACGTAGTTAGCGCCAAAGAAATATATGAAGACAATTATTTTCCTAGAGACATCGTTTATCCTAGTTGAACCACATGCTTGGGCAACAAGGTTGGAGAAATCATGGATTCTGAACTTGTTAGAGATCCTGCACTTTGGTAGGAGCACCGAGATCAATGCCTATGTTAAGATGTTGTTAAGTGGCGTCCATGGAGGATACCTATGGCTAGACATAGCTGCATCCATGTATACAGAGTTGATTGTGCATATAACAAGGTTGCTAATGGCAGGGAAGGACCCATTACCACTTTTTACAGATAAGTCGAACAAGAAAGCTTTGTCGAAGAGGATGAAAGAGAATTTTAATACCTTTAGAGGAGTGCATGGGCTCAATGTAGTGAGTATCCATGATGAGTGTGTCAAGTTTGCGACGCAAGTGTTGGCTTGCAAATTGCTGAGGAAGTGTCACAAGGATAAAGTGCTGGTAGGTGTGATAGAAGCAACACAGAAGTGCGTAGAAGGTGTACAAATGAACTGGGCGACATTATTGTTAAATTAGTTTTTGATAGATTGCAGAGAGGCACATGACAAGGGAACACAATTCCACTACACATGATTGTTAATATTGATAGCATTAGTGTCTTGGAGGGAGTCCGAAGACACAATTTCTGTCAACTACGAACAAACCATGTTTGGTAGCAAGATACGATAACTTGTGGCATACTTGACACAAGGAGAGACAACTGGATAACAACATCACTTTTTACATCCATAAGGAGGTAATTTGACAATGCATTCAAGATACCCCACACATATTACTGCAGGTGGTAGAAACGTACAAGGAAGTTGTGTGTTTTAGGGCAGGACACCATCATATCTACATTCAAGCGAAGAGGGACCCAACTTAGGAATGGATGACCACGAGATATAGGGTGACTGAAGAAGAAATGTGACATATCATGGAAGATTGGGATGTCGAGTGGAAGATCCCAACGACAGAATTAGAGAAGCCAGAGACATAACACCCAGAAGTAGACGAAGTAGGAGATGATAAAGAAGAAGAAGGACAAGGAAACCAAGGAAATGATGTAGGTGACACACAAAACACTATACTGCATACAGGAGAGAAGAGGAAAGATGCAGACAAGGGGAAAGCAGTCCAACAATGCAAGAAGAGGAATGTTGTGAGGGAAATGACCATTCAAGAACTTACATATAATTATATAGACAAGATCATAGATCAAGTCAACCAGGTTACTGAGGAGGCTTTTGAGTGAGCGACGTAGAAGCAAGAAGAAAGGCACTTGTACATGTAAGTGTATATTTCCACACTGTGATAGTTTTTGGGGACAACTAGGATGATGCTAGGAGAATAAGAATAGATGGAGAGTACAACAAAGACCATAGAGGCACAATCAATGCCATCTCACCCATCATAAACATCAAGAGAGTGTAGAGTAATAAATTTATCAACAAAAGTATTAGAGTTCCCCTTGACATAGATGCAGGAGAAAGCATAAGCGTTAAGTCATATCTACTTAGTATTGTTGTAGTTGTCGATGAATGTATCAAGGGGTTTTCATATAAGTGTTACACAAGAGATACATTTGTATATAGATTCGACGACAACATAATTGACCAAAGTAATAGATGATAAGTCAACATTGCATATAGAATATAACAAAGTTATGATGGAGTGGGATGAGGCTGAACAAAGCGCAACAAGGTTGAAAAACGTAGTGCATGAAGTGTACAATTTTTTTCTAGAGATACCAATGGAAGTTGATACCCCTTTAGAAGAACAAGTCACAAATATTAGGGAAACCATTCAGGTCTTCCGCATGAATATTATTGAGTTGGAAGCACGTTAGACACCGAGCACTCCACCGGAGGAAAGAGAGCAAAGGGAAGAGACAGTGACAAAAACCATAGAGAACATCAAAATTCTGGAAGCATAGCGTGCCAAGCTATACAAAGAAAGCACAAAAGTATGGACTCAGTTGATAGAAGACGCAGAGCTGTAGGAAATTGGGTAGAAGCTACAGGTTGCAAAGGACAAGGCAAAAAGGTTTAAGGAAGTGATGAGCACCTTACCACTAGCAGACAAGATGAAAATAATAATAGAAAATGGAAAATTATACTCAGAGATGAATCAGATGAGGGTGGAGCAGCAGGCTCGCACATAGGAGATTGAAATGCTTTAGGAGGAAGCATGCAAGATGACAATAGAACTAGTAGTTGCACAAGGCATGGTCAAGCAGGTGGTACAAGAAAATGCACAAAAGATGAAGACCCATATTACTGCAGAGACGTCTGAGGGAATTGCACAACAAGAAACACAAGCCAGGGAAAAGATCACAACTACAAGGGAAACCTTTCAAAAGTTCATGGAGACCTGAAAGAAAGCTTGAAGTGGCTCGGGATGAGCCATGGGTGAGTGTTGGGGGCCTGTTGGACCAGGTCATTTTGGACAAGTTTTGGGAATCGTGCAGGAGAAAACCACGCGACAAGTCAACCAAGGATCAACATGCGCAAAGGAAAGGAAGAGAGTTAGCGCATTTTTAGGAGTCAGCGTGCACAAAGGAAAGGAAGACAGTTATCACATTTTCAGGAGCCAGTGTGTGCATAAGACATAAATTGGTTAGAAATAGTTAGACCTTTTGGTTGATTTTGTAATGGGCTAATCCCTAGTATCAATGTATAATTATGCAATGGGTTTTTGGGTAGAAGGGATTCAAACAATTAGTCAATGAGAGAAGAGTAGTTGTTGGAGTTGGATGATGAGATGAGCTAAGTGTGCATTGTATGCGTGAATGACTAAGGCATTTTGGGTAGAAATGATGTATCTTATTTGAGCGCAGTGTGCACCTGTTGTAAGGACTGAATATGAATGAATAATATAAGAAGCTAACTATTGTGGATGTAGCTCAGTTGGGGTGAACCATGTTAAATTCTTGTGTTCTGATGTGTTTTTTTGTCATGATGTGTTGCTTTACTCTGTTTATTGCGCACATGTAATATATGCTTAAGGGTTAATATGCATATGTATATGATGGTTCCGTGCACCTGTTGAATGCTTAAGTAAGAGGAATATGTCATACATTATTATGTTGTTACGATTTCGTGCACAGTGTATATTGCATATTGAATGAATGTTAAGTTAGAATGAATGTTAGAACGGTCTCCATTCCCTTCATGACTATAGAAGCCTGGCTCCTCCACTCCCCATAGGTACCTTGGGTGAGACTTCACCTGCTTGCGGGTGATGCCGAAAGGGCTGGTATATTTAGGGTTTTGTTGGTGATTTATTGTTGAACCCCGCGTCTTCCCACTGTGCACCAACAATGATTCTAGAAAATTAAAAGAGCATGAGAGGAATTACGATACACATGGTTTGGAATTAATAGCAATTGTACATGCATTAAAAATGTGGAGACATTACCTCATGGGAAGAAAATTTGAGCAAAGGATAGACCACAGTGGTCTGAAACATTTGTTTGGACAACCAACACTAAATGTCAGACAAACTAGATGGCTCGAATTTTTGAGTGAATATGACTTTGAAATTAAGCACATCAAAGACAAGGAAAATCAAGCGGCTGATGCAATCAACATGAGAGAACACAATATGCATATTGCAACCATTAGCATGTATAAGAATAATTTGAAAGATAAAATTATTGCAACAACAAAATCAGATTAGCACTATTTGAAAATAAACGAAACGTCGCGGCAAGGTAATTTTAAGCAAAAGTTTAAAGACTTTGAGCTAAAAGAAGATGGAATTCTCATGTACAAAAGAAATGTATATGTGTTGAATTTTAATGAGCTGAAAAATGTAGTGATGAGGGAAATTCACAATGTGCCATATGTTGGGTACCCACGATATCATAAGACAATTGCAGCTGTAAGAAGCAAATACTTTTGGCTACAAATGAAGAAAGAAGTGGCTAATTACATAGCTAGATGTCTAGAGTGCCAGAAAGTGAAGACAAAACATAGGCATCCATTTGGCTTATTGCAGTCGTTTCCCATTCCAAAATGGAAGTGGGAAGTTGTCACAATGAATTTTATTATTAAGTTGCCCGAAACAATAAAGCAACATGATTCCATCATGGTGGTGGTGGATAGATTAACTAAGGAAACACATTTCATTCCACTAAATACTACACACAAGGCAACAAATATTACAGAAATATACATGAAAGAAGTTGCTAGGCTACATGGAGTGCCTAAGGCAATAGTTTCATATAGAGATACACAATTCACATCCAATTTTTGGAAATGTTTGTTCAAAGGTTTTGGGATAAATCTAAATATCAATACTTCATATCACCCAGAGTCAGATGGGAAAAAGAAAAGACTAATAGAATAATTCAACACATGCTTAGAATGTATGTGATGGACCAACAATCAAAGTGGGAGGATTATATTCATTTATTTGAATTTTCTTACAATAATGGGTATCAAGCCTCATTAAAAATGAGCTCGTTTGAAGCATTGTACGATATAAAGTTTAACAGTCCAGTGAGTTGGGATAATCCAACAAACAGAGCATTTATTAAGCTATATTTGTTAAAGGAAATGGAAGAGAAAATGACAAAGATCAAGCAAAATTTAAAGGCTTCATAGGATAGACAAAAGAGTTATGCAAACAAGAATAGAGTTTTTAGAGATTTCAAAGTGGGTGAACATGTGTTTTTAAAAGTGAAGGAGAAAAAGTTCACTAACATTAGGAAGTTGCCTAAAGTTGGTAGCAATATATTGTGGAACTTTTGAAATCTTATAAAATATAGGGCCAATTGTATACATGTTAGCATTGCCTGCATCCATAAGAGTGCATAATGTATTTCGTGTGTCATTGTTAAAGAAATATGTGCCAGACCCTAACCACATAATTGGTTGGACTGTGATCCAGGTGGAACATGAAGGGGATTTCTAGGTGGAACCAGTACACATCTTGGACTAGAAAGTCAAAGTGCTCAGGAACAAGGCCATAGGGCTAGTAAAGGTTCAATGGACCTGATATGGTCTTGAAGATGCTACATGGGAGCACGAAGAAAACATGTGAGAGGAATACCCGCAAATTTTTGACAATTTTGGAGAAAACATAATGCAAGACTCTATTTTGAGAAACTAGAGTTTTGGAACCACATCTTAGAATCTTAGTCAACCTACGTTGGGGGGCCTAACAAACAAATGGTACAACCTGATGGAATGAGAGCAGTGCAGGGGGTACATTCCTTGGGTCAACGAGTTGAGAGGAATACGAGATTTTGGTTGGAACTATTGTTGGAGTTGTGAAATTGCACAATTTCATTTATTTAAGCACGATGTAAATTTGTATAGGTATATCAACATAGTGTGCACCAAAGACGACACACAATTGTAGGGGAGGGGGAATGCAACATCCCTATTGTAACCCCCATTTTGATCAATGCATAATGTAGATATGAAATGTGGCCATGGCCAAGCGATGTATAAGCAAAATGTATTTCTGAATTTTAATAATAAAATGTGATGCCAACTACTGGGGAATATGGACAGAGATGGGGGCTGAATTAATCCATAAGAGAGGGGAGGGTCTAGGAGAATGTCTAAGAGAGGGGTTCAAGGGGGATTACCCATGTCTATTAATTCCACCCACATTCTTGAATTTTATTTATCATTATGTATTAAACTCTATTTTTTGATTGAGTGTTCCCAAATCCAATCACTGAATACATGTAAGAGGGTGGGTGTGAGAAGTCACATCTCATATTTATTGGGAGCACGGGGGCTGGGTACAATCATCTTGGGGAAGTGTGTGAGTCAAGCAAGCAAGACGAAGGAGAGGAAATTAGTATGGGAAGTTACACCAGTTTTAGATAGTCAAGTTTTTGGCATGAACAACAAGTAGAGGGAAGAAAAAAAGAAATTGGATTTGGAGCAATCATGGAGGGAGAATTCTAGAGCATGTTGGAGCATTTTGGAGCTAAATACTGAAGATCCAGGTTTTTAGGTTTGAAGAGTGAACTCATGTGTGAGTTGCCCTATAACAACAAGTGTTTGTTGTTTTTTTTTCATGGCAACAAGTTCCCTTGAGTTTCCCAACAAAGTGATTTTTGGTTACATGTACCAGAGAGACCTTGATAAACGAATGGGACACTGGAGGGACTAATATTAGTGAATGGGTACATTCCTTGGGTTGGGCAGGTCGAGAGGAAGAGAGTTGGTGGAAAATCGAGGTAGTTGTAGGAGAATACCAATGGGTTGTGGGATTTCTGAGTTATGAGTGGACAGTGAGAGACCACTCTCTTTTGTGGATTGTTAGCCCCAACTTGGGGGTGAATTTTTGTTGAGATTTGTAACAACAAGTCTATGGTTGGGTGGAACATCCATCCCAAGTAGTTGGTTGCACAACCGAATTAAAAAATAAGTGTTTTATTTGTTTATGTGTTGTATTTAGGAGTTCAATTGTTGTGATGAACTCTATGTATAAGATTGATTTAGGCGTTGTTGTATTTGAGTTTACTAGTTGCATTTCATGTTCATTTTAGCATGTTGTAGATGCATCAATTTAATGGTATCAAACATTAGTTAAATCTAGTTGTAATTTGTAGCTGGTAAGCTACATGAAATTAGTTAGCAATTTTTTTTAATTTTTATGAATATTTTGCACATAATGGACCTCAGTCGGGCTAAGGAATGTTACATTTCCAAATAAGGATCTCGTTGTTTTAGAAATTTGTTAGAACAATACCTTTGAGCTTAAATGAACAATGTAACTACTAAATATGGAAGATTTCCAAAATAGTTTTACTTTGGAAAAAAAAGGAGTTCCAAATGACAAAGGTGTATACTATATGTGAATAATTAAGCAATGAAGGTTGCATATATTTTATAATGGTGCATGTGCAATGATGTGGAGGCATAGTTAGAGGTGCAAAATCATGGTAAGGAAAAATGGTCGAGTTTTTAATAACAAGGTAGTGATGTTAAGGAGAAGGAACACTCGAGGAGAGAGTGTTATGGAAATCTCTGTAAACAAGATGGTTAGATGCCATGAATGAAGATTGATAAGGTATGTTGTATATTGGATTCTAGATTCAATTACGAAGAATAAAAGAACTAAGAAGTTGGTACCTTCAAAAAAGAAAGAAAGAAGGAATACATAATATTTGTTGTAAACAATAAGTGCAATTCATATTGTAGCATAAGAGCTAAGAAAGGACTTGGTTGTTTTATCTAGATATTGTATGAAGCAAACAAATGGTGATATATATAAGGAGTTGTAGGAATTCCTAGTTATTGGATCCAAATATTCTATGCCACAAGAGAATATTTAGACATGGTATGGGAGATACCTACACGAAAAGAAGAGAGTTGTGAGAGTCATGACGATTGCAACTAGTTATTAAGTACATCCAAACAATAATTATAGGAATAAAAAACATAGAGCAAGCCAACAGTTGAAGAATGACATCAATATGCATAAAAGGGTAAGGTAAGTTTCCTTCACCCCTGAATATAAAGAAAGGAAATTAAGTAATAATGACTACAAAGCATGTTGCAAAGAAGAAAGTGATGGATGTTGATATGGAAGAGAAAATATGCCAAGGAAAAAGATGACAAGAAATTCATGAGGTGATGTGTGACTTATATGATGGGTGATTCACCTTTGTGGGTAAGTATATGGATGTTTAGAGAGAATTCTTTCAGATTAACCACAGTGAGAGACATATTTTTGATTGACATTTCGAATTTCAATATGTAGATTCATCTTCA
>JZKD02S2336264.1:11353-31887 GCA_000966675.3 Picea glauca
CAGACTTACTTGGGTTGCCTTTCTCAAGGAAAAGGCTGAAGCATTTGAGAAGTTTAAAATATTTAAGGCTTTAACTGAGACTCAAACAGGCAAGAGGTTAAAGGCAGTAAGATCAAACCGGGGAGGAGAGTTTATGTCAAGAGACTTCAAGGAATTCTATGATGAGCATGGGATCAAGAGAGAATACACAATCCCAAGAACTCCACAACAAAATGGAGTTGTTGAGAGGCAAAACAGAACAATGTAGGAAATGGACAAGTCAATGATGAATGAGAAGAACATTGGACAAACCTACCGGGTAGAAGCAATACACACAGCAATTCATGTTCTTAACAAAGCTCACCTCAGACCACAAAGTGACAAGACACCTTATGAACTGTGGTTTGGGAGACCTGCTTCAATTAAACACTTCAAAGTCTTTGGGAGTAAATGCTACATAAAGAATAATGATGAGAACCTCGGCAAATATGATGACAGGGCTGATGAAGGTATCTTCTTAGCGTATGCTACAAATAGTAAATGATATAGATGCTATAATAAGAGGCTGCATAAAATGGTTGACTGTATTGATGTAAAATTTTATGAAGGAATCCCAGCAAGAGAGATGTACAGTAATGAGTCTTCTACAGAAGACATAGCTAAAGCTGAAGATGAACAGGTCCAAGAATAAAAAAATGAAGACTCTGAATCAGATGAAGACTCAGACACTCAGACAGACTCAAATCAGCAGTCAACTTCAAATTCCTCCTCCAGAATCATTCAAAAGAATCATCCTGCAAGTCAAATTATTGGAGAAAAAGACAAAGGTGTAAAAACCAGGAGAAAGCTAATCAAAAACATTGAACAGTCTCATATAGCCTTCATATCCATGTTGGAACCCAAGAATTTTAATGAAGCCAACAAAGATGACCACTGGGTTAAATCAATGAATGATGAACTTGATCAGATTGAGAAAAATAATACGTGGGAGATGGTTCAGAGACCGGAAGGTAAAAATATCATTGGTTCCAAATGGATCTTTAAGAACAAGTTGAATGAGCAGGGACAAGTTGTCAGGAACAAAGCAAGATTGGTCTGTAAAGGTTATGCTCAAATAGAAGGACTGGATTTTGATGAAACATTTGTGCCCGTAGCAAGGTTGGAAGCTATCAGAATATTTCTTACCTATGCTTGTCATAAAAAGTTTAAAGTCTATCAAATGGATGTCAAGTCATCTTTCCTAAATGGAGATTTAAATGAAGAAGTCTATATGGAACAACCAGAGGGTTTCGAACTGTCTGGTAACCCTGACTTAGTATGCAAGCTAAAGAAAGCTTTATATGGATTAAAACAATCTCCTCGTGCTTGGTATCACAGACTGGATACGTATCTTAAAGACAAAGGGTTCAAGAGAGGAACAGTTGACAGCAACCTATATATCAAAACAGAGGGTGATGATTTGCTCATTGTGTTGGTCTATGTAGATGACATCATCTTCGGATGTAATAAGGATTCATTGGTAAAATGGTTTGCTTATGCCATGGAGTCTGAGTTTGAAATGTCTATGATAGGTGAACTGTCATTTTTTCTTGGTCTACAAATTACTCAGAGGTATGAAGGGATGTTCATTTCTCAAGAAAAATATCTAAGAGAAATTTTAAAAAGGTTTCAAATGGAAGATTCTAAACATGTGGGCACACCTATGGTAACTGGATGCAAATTAAGCAAGGATGATGACTCACCTGATGTTGATCAAAGTTCATATAGGTCAATGATAGGCAGCTTGTTGTACATCACAACATCTCGTCCAGACATAATGCATGCTGTAGGAATGGTAGGAAGATATCAGTCTACCCCTAAACAAAGTCATTTACTAGCTGTCAAAAGGATATTCAGGTATCTGAAAGAAACAATGACTTATGGTCTGTGGTATCCCAAAAATCAGAATTTTCAATTAACTGCTTATTCAGATGTAGATTAGGCAAACTGTGTTGATGAGAGAAAAAGCACCAGTGGAGGAGCATTCTTCCTAGGTGACTCATTAGTAGCATGGCTTAGTAAAAAGAAAGGATCCATTTCTTTATCAACCACAGAGGCAGAGTAAATTGCTGTTGCTACCTGCTGCACTTAGGTATTATGGATGATTCAGACACTTGCAGACATGGAGGTCAAATACGCTACACCGATCCCAATTCATTGTGATAACACTAGTGCCATCAGTGTGTCTAAGAATCCTGTATTCCACTCCAAGACTAAGCATATTCCCATAAAATACCATTTTCTGAGAGTGCAAGTCACCAATCAGGTTGTTCAGGTTTAGTACATTCCAACCACAGAAAAAATAGTAGACATCTTTACTAAACCCCTAGCTAAGACCCCTTTTGAATATCTCTGAAAGAAGCTGGGTGTCATCCCGTTTCACACCTAAGAGAGTCCATCCTGTTAGGGGGAGTCTTGTATTAATTGCATATCCGATACCTCCTAAAAATACTGCAACAACTCAGGGGGAGCATGTTTTCTTTGACATTGATGTCAAAGGGGGAGAAAAGAATAGGTACGGGTGCCTTTGTTGCCATCAATGCCAAAGGGGGAGATTGTTGGCATGTTTTACAGGCAGCTTGTCATTGATGGCAAGTACAGCAGAGATGGATTATTTTGGGTAGATGTTGCAGAGCAAGCTCAACAAGATCAGAGTATGCAGCGATGGATCCCATTGGGAATTCTCGATGAACATCAGATCTGATCCCAAGGTCCGACCGACGTTGGATCCAGGAGAACCTGCAAGCTCTTTAACGACCTAGGTGAAGCGGGGTATGAAATCCTGAAACCAGGAGGACGATTTCGGTTACCGGGAGATGGAGAAGTCAGAGACTCTCAACATCAGGAGTCTCGAAGTGTCGAAATGTGAAACCCCAAAATCGCAAAATAAGCGCATCGCTCGAAGTTTTGGATACTGGGATTTCAGTTACAGGGAGATGTAGATGTAAGAGACTCACATCAACAGGAGTCTCGAAGTCGCAAAATGCGAAACCCCGAAATCGCAAAATAGGCGCATCGCTCGAAGTTTTGGATACCGGGATTTCGGTTACCGGGAGATGGAGATGTCAAAGACTCACATCAACAGGAGTCTCGAAGTCGTGAAATGCAAAACCCTAAAATTGTGAAACAGGCGCATCGCTTGGAGTGTTGGATACCAGGATTTTGGTTACCGGGAGATGGAGATGTCAGAGACTCACATCATTAGGAGTCCCGAAGTATCGAAATGCGAAAACCCGAAATAGGCGCATCGCTTAGAATACTGGATACCAGGAGATGGAAATGACAAAGACTCTCATCATAAGGAGTCTCGAAGTCGTGAAACCTGAAATCGCGATATGGGAAATCACGAAGTGATCTAGGCCGACAGTTCCAGGAAGTGAATGTGGCAGACCACGCCAGAAAGGACAGGTGGAATACCATGACACATGGCATGATCAGACAACGACAAGTGTCAAGTTGATTTGGCATTTCAAGCCATTGGAATTCACATTTCTAAGTGACACATGGAAGCCACTCGGGTCACGACATGTCATCGAGTGACGCAAGACTGACCCCACCCTAGGATTTTTTTCTTCGAGAGTTTTATCACTATCACTCCCCCAAATTCCCGAAGGATGAAGTCCCGGGGTAGAAAATAACTGTCGAATCATCGAGGGTGTGGACCGTTGATCCGACTCCATTTTGGAGCTTCGGATACCGGGAGTTGGAAGAGTCAAGTGACAAGACTCTTCATCACAAGAATCGTGAAAGGCCGAAATTCGAATTGTCGAAATGATCGGAGCTAGTGCAACCAAGCTCCATTTCGGAGCTTCGGATACTGAGACACGGATCATCAAGAACACATCGCCACAGGAATGCCAAAGTGTCGAAACGCGAAATTGCGAAATGCAGCTTTTGAATAAAGCTATGGTCACAACCATTGGTCACATCGGCGAGAGATAGAGGAAAGAGCTAGAGAAACCAAGCTCCATTTCAGGGATTGCGACATGGAGTGTCAAGACACTTGATCACACGAATGCCAAATTGTCGAAAAGCCGAAATGCGAAACACGGTTAGGCTCAGCTAGAGGTTGCAACCTTTGGTCACATCGACGAAAGATGGGGGAAGGAGTTAGTGAAGACTAGCTCCTTTTCGGAGTTTCGAGGGTCGGGAAATGGAGAGTACTAAAATCCTCCACCACGGTGATCTTGAAATACAGAAGAGCGAAATGTCGAAATGAATGCAAGACTAATGAAAGTCATCCAACGGTGCAAATGAAATTGAATCAAATTGGAGGGCTACTGTTGCACTTCATAGTATAACTGCTAGAAAAAAATGATGGTTTCTGCCAGAGGATGAGATCATCTATGACAGAGAAGACGAAAAGTCGCAACTGCCAAAGAAGCTGAGGAATCTCCACATAACACCCAGTGATGATGGATGCATGAGAAAAACGGTGAGAGAAGCTGAAGAGTTGTGATGATGATCAGGCAGAGCACTCGAGATGGAGGGAGCATGCAGAAGCATGGCGAGATAGCATGCACAAGGAGGACAGAGACTATAAGTATGCAAAACAAAGAAGAGATGGAGTTGTTGTTGTTATGAGGGATTAAGGTGTGAAGAAGGAGGGGCGTGCAACAGGTGAAATGGACAGAAGACAAAATGTGCATTGAAAGGGAATGGTGCAGAAAGCACAAGAGGTAGAAGAACAGAAAATGGAATGGATGTGTGCAGAAAGACAGTGAGGAAGACAAAGCAGCGAAATCTTGCAGAACAGTGAGGAGACTGGTAAGCTGTTGTTGAACACTATATCACTGTAATAAGTTTCAGTAACTCATATTCATAAACCAGGGTGGTAGGGAGGTGCTAGGGAGGACTGGTGTCCTCAGAGGTTCAAGTGGGTGCTTGAACATAGGGAGTTGGTGCTAGAGAAACCAGGGAGTTGGTGCTTCCTTCTAGTTGGTGCTAGAGAAACTAGGGAGTTGGTGCTTCCTTCTAGTTGATGCTAGAGAAACCAGGGAGTTGGTGCTTCCTTCTAGTGGGTGCTAGAGAAAATAGAGAGTCGGTGCTCTCAACAAGTTGCAGCTTGCAAAATAGAGGTTGTAGCCTCACAATGAGTAGGTGCTCATATGTATGATAATGTAAAGAATGTAAATAATTCTTATCATATAAAGAAGAAGAGTTTTTTACCCTTTATGGGTTTCCTCAGGAAATATCAATCTCTATGTATCTCATATATGTGACTAATGTTGAATGTGCCATTGCTTATTTTCCTACATTATTGTGATTATCATTGAGTGCATTGTAAAGAATTTAAAAGAAGCATAATTGTTTAAGCACGGTAACAACTGATTCACCCCCCCTTCTCAGTTGTCCAACAGTGCAACCACACCTTGCACTTGTGTAGTACCCAATGTTGGCCATGATGTTACTTGTACCACAAAATATCATGTACTTACTACTGAATATGTTGGATCCATTCCACAAACTTTTCTACTTTATCTTCTTATTTCTAATCATGGGAAGGCTCCCCTATCAATGTAATTTGCATAGTTGCATCGATTGGGGCCAATGGTTGGAAACTAAGGCACACATGGAATGGGTTATGTCCAATAAGAATACAGAGACATATATTGTAGATATGTTAAACATATCATAGAGTCTCATCCCATGTGTGCAGATGCTTCAAATTGTACATCATGAGGAGGTGTACAAATATGTGTTTAGCTACCTCCACCTATTCGTTTGTATGTGGATCGACGATGAAGAATTTGGTCAGTTTTCTATCAATCATGGACCAAAGGCTATACCAAATTATTCACATAAATATATTGTACTTGTCTAATATGATGATCTTTGGAAACCCTAAGTGGGCCTACACATGCTCAAAGGTCTTGGTTGTACATTCTATTGATATTCTCCTCTTACAGGGTGCCAAAATTACCATCTTGGAGAACACCAACAACCAAAAAAGTACGATTTTTACCAAGACTAATTATTGATAGACATGTCATGAAGTCCATGGGCACTGATTCCCAAGGTTTTTCAAGCATTAGCAGTGGAGATCGTAGCTTATTGATCTTTTACTTAGCAATGACATAGGCATTGCATGTTTTGATGTATTTTTTTACATCATGGAAAATATTGGCTAGTAAAAGCCTTTATGTAGCACTACCATGATATTTTCCACTCCAAATTCCTTGTCACTTGATTATAATGTGCTTCCAAAATCATCTTCTCACAATCACCTGATAGAACATAAAGATGCTCTAAATGACACAAAATATTATCTTGCATATGAAAGTTAGAAACATTTTTTTTAGTGATTTTTCCTTGACGTGTCATCAAAATTAGAGTTTCTATCATAAAATTGGGGCCAACTCAAAGTCTCATGGTCCATAGGGGTTGATTAATGTGGTCAACGATGCAATGGGAGGTCCGTTAAAACAAACAACAACTCAATTAGTGCTTCCCTCCTTGTAAATAATGTTTAGATGGAACTGTTGTAGGTACATGGACCACTTCTAGTAGTGGTCATTATACAATTTTCCCTATGTTTGTATGAACTAAAGAGGCTTCTAATCTATGTGGATAATCATTTCTCTTACCATATTATAGTTATTTCATTGTGGATAGGCTTATACATGGCATACATATCTTTGTCATATTTTGAGTATTTGCAAATCATGTCAATGAGTATCTCACTGTGGTAAGAAGCCAAGCATCCATTCTAAATGAGGAAAACATCTATTTCATACTCTTAGACATTTGTTTTGATTTGGAATTTTTGTTGTAGATCTGGAAGACAAATAATTAGTTTCGAGTAGAGTCAATGCTTCAAATCCTCAAATGCATGTTATTGTGCCCAAATCCAAATGAAATTTTCCTTATCTCTTCCGTCCCCTGATTTAGGGGCCATGCAATGTGAAAGAAACCCAACACATATTTGCAATAGAAATTGGCAAGAAATAAGATGTTGCAATGCAAATATGCAGTATAAATTGGAAAGAACTAAGATATTGTGACTCTTTGTCAATGTCTTTCGAGTCAACTATTCTCAAATCAGTTGGATCTTTGTTGTATCCACATTCACTCCATCAACCATGATATATCATGGACACTGGATCCATTGCATGATAAATGACCGACACATCTCTAGGTTGCCATATGCTTGTCTCAATGCAAGGTTCCCCGTACTTGTTGAATGTGCTTTAGGTGCTCCTCCCATGTTTTGTTGAAGATGAGGATGTCTTCCAGATAAACAGACAAAAAGGAGTTGGTGAATGGTTGCAACATATCATCCTCATATACATCGTGACTGCATTAGTAGATTCAAACAACATGACTAACCATTTGAGCATGCCTTCCTTTGACTTGAACATTGTATTACACACATCATCTAGCTTGATTTACACATGGTGTTGAACTTGACTTGAGGTCAATCTTGCTGAATTGTTTGGCACTTATGAGCTAGTCTAGTAGGTCATCGATTAGAGTTTAGCTACCTATTTTCAATAGTGGTCTTATGTAGGCCTTTGTAGTTAATATAGAATCACCATGTCCTATGGTTCTCTTAAACCAACAAAATCGAACTCCTACATGGTAAAGCACTTGGTAGGATGTGATATTCCTTTACAAGCTCCCAAATTTTTCATTTGATCTCATCATTCTCCAAAACATTGTGCATATACACAAGGCCATTGAGCATAGGAGTTCTTGGTGTCAAAGTTATTGAATGCATTATTTGATAGTGTAAAGGTATTCATATGGGCAAGGTAAAGATGTCTTTGAAGTACTCTACAACCCATTGATCTACCTATATCTAGGGAAAATTTCAGGGGCTATATATCTCCCATGGGCTAATTTTCCATGCTTTTTCCCAAAAATCCATTCACCAATTTCCATTTCTTTCTAAAAATGATCATCCAAATTATATAGAATAAAATTATTTRACTTTTAAAATCGCCAAAATTTTATACAAACTATATCAAATCCTTAGAACTTTGAATATTTAAAAAAAAAATATCACCAAACATTTTATAGTTTGCATATTAGGGACTAGTAAGATTCACCAAGGTTTCTACATTTTAAAATAAATTTCCATCCTTAAAATTATCCCTTCCTATCTCTAGTGCATCATGGAAACTTTTGTAGTAGCCCTAGGAATCACAATGATATTTTGTCTCCTTAGGACTTGACCATGAAGAGCACAAACATCCTAATTTAAGTAATCATTGTTCTTCACTACTTAGCATTGAGCAATGGGACTATGGTAGTAGGGGCTACCTCGAGTATCCTATAGAGTTGATCTCCTAGGGTGATGATAACATTGTGAGGTCTTGATTGGTAGACACGTTATCGCTTCCACAAGTAGGGATGAAAGAGTAAGACATCATGGACTTCAAGTGGTGCCACATCACAAAGTAACTTATATTTTAAAGGATTAATGTTGTATGTAGATGACATTATTTTTTGACATCTATGTATCATACCTAATCCAACCATATGATCATGTATCTCTAAGGATGAGGCATGGTTGGAAACTTCATTCTTCTAACAACATCTGCTAATAAGATCAAACTCTTTTTACTATTATCAATAATGGAGGGAAATGTTGTCCCCTCCAACCACATCTATGAATGGAAAAGGTGCTCCCTCTCCTTTGGATCCTCTGGTTGTACTTGTATGGTGGCAATGGTTTAGCTTGGATATGTGTTGATGATCTTCTTTTCTTTGCCCATGATTTGTGGTGGTGTCAATATTGGTGGAAGATGTAAAGGTTTGTATCTCATCCAATAATGCTTGTCAAGTATGACACTCTTTTGAGTGCCATTTACTCCTATGGATGTCACACCACTTGCTTGTGTCCTTTTTAAACTTTTTTTATGGAACAAACTTCTTTAAAAGAGGCTTTCACTAATGATTATGATGATGGGTATCCTTAACCTTCCCTTTCTTGTGAACATTGGAGCCACCAAATGCTTGATTTATTCGTTAATCTTGATAATGTAATTGTAAGCTACTCCCAATGATGTGATGTACAAGAATTTGATTTCTATTTGGATGTACCTATGAAATCTGTTATGGTATCTAAGGACTATTTGTCTTTTGATGTCCTTGATGCCAATTCTTGTACCTAAGGTATGAAAAGCATTGGTGTAATCCTAGATGTCCTGATCCTGACATCATTCTGTACTTGGTGTATTGGCCATTGTAATTTCCCATAGACAAATACTCTTCCTTGAGGGTGTCCACAAACTCCCCCCAAGTGGGGTCAAAGTCTTGATATAATGTGTTTCCCTCCTCTTATGCAACGTGTAGACAATGGAATTTCCACCAATGTCAATTGACATGGGGAGCCACTTTCAAAAGTGTAAACATAACATTTTCTTTGTCAAAAAATTTATTGACAAAGAAATACCCTTCTAGCCATTTTTTTAATGCATGTAATTTTTTTTCAAACAAGGGAATACCAAAATTGATTTATACCTTRAAAGGTGTCTATCCCCTAAAGGGATGGCTTGTTGAAGTCCRAATCATTGTGGGTGGAACTCCTTGAAGGATATAAGCACACTTTTCATTCTCCTACTACTATGATTCTTGAGTTATTCATCGAGCAACGATTTAATAGGATCCCCTACTCTTCCTTRTTTCCCCATTTGAGATTGTTTGGACTAGCAAGGAAGGTATTGTGATGGGTCATGCATATGGAGAACACACTTCTTGTATCTTGCCCTTATTTGATGGRACATACAACATGGAGTAGATTTCTTTGGTACCACTCATTCGAAATTAAAGAGCAATYTAATAGACAACACATTAAATTGTAGAGCTTACCATGTTGTAGTAGAGAAAATARAYGACAAAAAGAGAATTAGAATGAGCACAAAACAATATAACAACAAAAACCAATAACTTTATTCATATGAGAGYYGTGTACAATTRTGGTAGGAATCTTTGAKAAGAGAYGTGAAGCTACTTTCTTTYAGCAATCCCTATTACAACATGATTTTGTTGCCATTATACATTAAAAATGAAAAGAATCCAATARCTTTTTGGAAAACTTGGAATAATAAAACAACATAAATGACAAATCTTMARCACTAGACAATCTTGCCATAAATACTTGCCCCAAAAACTTGATATCACATGTTTCTTACATAAAACCTTACAAAACACCMAAATTCCACTTGCATTTATGACAAGTTTGTTTAKTACTTAAAAATTTACCAAACATGAATGGATTTTTGAACAGAAATTGCAATTTACCTTTTTATTCTACATTGCAAAAAATTCAAAATCTACATCAAATGAGCAAAACAACCCAAATGATGAAGCTTTTTTTTTACTATAACACCTAGTCAAAATTGAATCTAGACCAATTATGAAGATTCTCTCCATTGAGAATTGAATCTAGACCAATTATAAGAAAAAAAAAACTTCCCATAATATTAACAGATCACAACTCAACTAATAAAGTATTTAAGTGTTTGAAGATAAATAATGAAAATGCATGATTTTCTATTTAACCTTTACCCAAACGATAAAGTTAGAGTAGTTTCAAAGAGAAACAAGACAAAAAAAGGAAAAGAGAGGAGGCATGATTTTCTACTAACCATTTATTTAGGTGAAGTGTCCCGACTTTGTAAATCTGTGAACTTAAGCCACCATAATGGTTATACACAAATCGAAAGTAGGCCTGATGTGACATGGCGCATCTATATCTACATTTTTTAATACTGTATGCTTTTGATTTACCAAGAAAGTGTCCTGCATAGGCAACTCCAACTGTATTTAAGGCGTTTATATATCCGTTTAGCCCACTGGGTACTTAGTGTAAACAACCATTTGAATTTTATACCCGTAAAAAGAATAAATAAGTACAAAGCTGACATAGACGGCTTGACCAATTCTATTTAGGCCATTTAATTACGCATAGGATACAGAGCGTGGTGCCTCTGGAACCAACATAAAAGCTGAGTTTCCGGTCAATAAAGTGCCAACTAATTAAAGGGCGCGAATGTTAAATTAAGCGACAACTCACCTTCTTTTCGGAAAGAGGGCAGATACGTCAGCAATGGATTTCGAGCAGGGCCCGCGCCCTCCATGTGACCGTAACTGCATGGCTGCAAATTAGGCCCCAGAGTGACCCAACGGGAAGAAGAAACGTGAAGGCAGGGAAATTCAGTTGTACTCGGACTCCACTGACAAGCTTGTTCTCGGGAATACGCCGTATAAACAGACTGTCATCTCCGTCTATCCACGTACAACTAGGCGTCAAAATATGCCACGTTACAATGTCCTTTGACTGAAATAAGTTAAGTTTCCGCCCCGGCGAACCGGCGTCAGACGGTTGCCGGCAGGGATTTGGCCGACATCCCCGGAAGGTAATCTGATAGGCGATACTGTGATCCGTGTGGCTTCACGGGCGGCATAGATTTCTCTCACTCGCCTATAATTCTTGCAGCCTGCTCCTCATCCCTCCGAGACTCCGTCTCTTCAATGGTGCAACCCGGGCCTTAGCATTCGAGGAAGTCCAGAGAGACTGGGAATGGAGAATCTGCAGGAATTCTGCCTGTGTATTCACATTGTCTTGTAAAAAATATGATCTTTCTGCACTGAATTGAGGAACAGGCACCGATGCCAGCTTGGATTCTTCAATAGTTAGAAAGGGGTTTTAGTTAAAGATGGGGACCGGATGGAGAAGGGCTCGGAACGCCTTGGGGCTGAGCGTCTGTGCCTCTGTCCCTACCGACCTCGATGATTTGCAATCGGGAGGTCCAAGGTTCGAACTCGGAAACCGCCGAAGTGCTGGCTTGCAAATTCAACATAATCATGCAGAAAGCCCTCGCAGGCAACAGATTTCAAGTCCCCGAGAGAATTGTCAGCCTCTCGACAGTCCGAGTTCGGATGTTCAAAGTCCGCGGTTGCGAAATATACAAACCGCTGTGTCGCCCGAAGCGGTATCGAAGAGCTCGTCGCCACGTTCGCCCTCCCGGCTGAATTTGATTCGCAACGGGATTCGGACGCCCAAAGTAAGTGAAATAAATTAGTCTGTAGAGTAGTGATCGGATTTTATCTTCGGTCTTGCGATTCTTTAATGCGCCCAAAAAGATATTTCTGAAAAGTTCCGCCTCCAGTAATCCGATTCGATCTTCGGTTCTGGGATGTTTGAATGCTGTTAAAGACTTTAAATGATAAAAGAGATTAGTGAAAATAGTCCTTCTCTTAGTCATCGGATTCGATTTTCGGTTCTTTGATGATTAAATGCGGTTGAAGACTTTAAATTATGGCTGAAAACTCTGAAAATGCATGTCTCATAGTCATCGGCTTCGGTCTTTTGTCTTTTAAATGTGGCTAAAAGCTTTAAATGGTAACATAAAATCTTGTAGTCTCTGTGTGGCTTGGATTAAACGCAGATTTTTTCTATGAGCGGCCATGAATGATGATAATTTTGTCGATGTTGTGTTGTAGGGCTGTTGTGCAATATGCTTGGAGACGATGAAGCCCGGCCACGGACATGCGATTTTTACTGCGGAATGTTCTCATTCTTTCCATTTTCCGTGCATTGCCTCCAATGTCCGTCACGGCAACTTGATCTGTCCTGTTTGCCGAGCAAAATGGAAAGAAGTGCCATGGCAGGTTCCCGTAGTGGAAGCCGAGAATACTGATATTGGTACCACTGCAACTACGCCGACGGTTAGAAATGGAAACCTGCAGATTCGAAGACGGCCCAATAATGTAAGAGACGACGAGGCAGCTTTGAGAACCGCAGAAGAAGAGCAGAGAAGACTAGATCCGGTGCTGAGAATCCTAGACGATTCAATCGCGAGCTTCAGAGGTCATCGTCAAAGTTGTTCTCAAGAACCAACTGTGTACGACGACGATGAGCCTTTGGATTCGAACTTGCGACCGAATGAAGGGCAAACAAGCTTACTAACCGATGACGATCGCGAGTTCGAATTCAAGGGTTTGTTCGTCGACCACGAAGGAACAAGCGATCGAGCTGCCGGAAATGCAAGGAAAATGAGAATAGCATTGTATCCCGAGGTCGAAGCCGTTGCGGCGGGTGAAGCCTGCGAGAATTTCACAGTTCTTGTGCATGTGAAGGCTCCGTCAGCGAGCGAAGCTTCCAAGAAACAAAATTACGAAGACTGCGAGGGCAATATGGTGAAAGATCCAGGCTGCCGTGCGCCGATCGATCTCGTTACAGTGCTTGACGTTAGCGGAAGCATGTCGGGAACTAAGCTGGCGCTCTTGAAACGGGCCATGGCTTTTGTGATATCAAATCTGAGCCCCGAGGACCGGTTATCCGTCGTTGTTTTCTCTTCGACTGCAAAACGAGTTTTTTCCTTGAAGCGCATGACTCCGGACGGCCAGCGGGCGGCTAACCGCGTCGTCGAGCGCCTGCTCTGCACAGGCGGCACCAATATTGCCGAGGGTCTGAGAAAAGGTGCGAAGGTGCTCGAAGATCGTCGTCAACGGAACCCCGTGGCGAGCATCATGTTGCTCTCGGATGGCCAGGACACTTACAGTCTCAGTTCTCGCGGGGTTGTTTTGTTTCCCAGTGATGAACAGAGGCGGAGCGCCAGACAAAGCACGCGTTATGGCCACGTTCAAATCCCCGTCCATGCCTTCGGCTTCGGAGTAGACCACGACGCAGCCACGATGCACGCCATTTCTGAAGTATCAGGGGGTACGTTTTCGTTCATTCAGGCCGAAAGCCTCGTGCAAGACGCCTTCGCTCAGTGCATCGGCGGCCTTCTCAGCGTCGTCGTACAGGACGTCCGAGTAACGGTTTCGGCGTGCGCAGGAACGAAGCTGAAAAGCTTCCATGCCGGAAGCTACGAAACCTGCGTTGCAGAGGATGGGAGCCACGGGACGGTAAATCTCGGTGATCTCTACGCCGAAGAAGAAAGAGATATACTCGTAGAACTCAAGTTTCCAGCCGTAAAATCTGCATCAAACCCTATGAATTTAATCTCTGTCGGTTGCTTCTTCAAAGACCCCGTCTCGCAGCGAAGTTTCCATTCAAGAGAGCAATCTTTTTCAATTTTGCGTCCGGAGAGCACGGACGGACTTCCGGTTGCTCTAAATTTGGAAGTGGAGAAGGAAAGGAACCGTCTCAGAACAGCTCAAGCAATAGCCGAAGCGAGAACGCTGGCCGATCAGGGCGACATGTCAGGTGCACAGAGGGTTCTTCAGAACGCCAAAATTGAATTGCAGCAGACTCGAACCGGGGACCACTCGCTTTCCCTTGCACTGGAGGCAGAAATTACAGAGATTCAAGCGAGGATGACGAACATTCAAACCTACGAGCGATCCGGGCGGGCGTTTGTGCTTTCGGCTCAGAGCTCCCATTTTCGACAGAGAGCCACGACGCGTGGCGAAAGCTTCGAGAGCTACAGCAGGGAATACCAGACGCCATCCATGGCGGACATGGTTATGCGTTCCCAAACCCTCTCGGCAACGGCATCATCGAACCCCGCTTCCATTTCTAACGCAACTTCGATCTCCGCTCGGCGAACGTCTGAGAAGCTCGCCAAAATCGCCATGCTGAGAAAATCATGTGCCAGGGTTAGCGATTTGCATGGTTTCGAAAATGGTGGATTCTGAGGTAGGATTTCGTTAATCGTCTATCATTTTTCAACATCAAGAAGTGGTGGGGATTGTAACCGTTCCATTCTATATTTGTTCTGTGCCCCGTCTGTCTGTATTTACCAATATAATTAATATTATTTTCTTGTTCGGAAGTTTCAAGGTTTCTCGGGTTTCCCCTCCATTTCGCCTCCATCATCCATGGCAACTCTCATGTAAATAATCGCGATTGTCAGTCCATTCTTATTCTGTCAATATATCATTCGTTTCGTTCAGTTCGTTACCATAAAATTGTGACCTTAAAGCATGGGATACAGGGCCATCGTTCAAGAAATTGTCAGTTCCCGTCGATAGTTTGTCGTTTGTACGTTCAAAAATCTTTAAAGAATTGCAGAGCGAATTTAATTCTCCGCCACAGGCAAACGCTCCAACTTGCCTTTCACAATGGTTTCGTAATATGTTTTTCTTTTTTAAATTATGTTTCGTAATATGTTTTTATTTTTTAAATTGTGTTTCGTAATATGTTTTTATTTCAGTTATAAATTATATCATGGTTATGTCAAAATGGAATTATCATGAAAATAACATTGGGATTGACCAACTCCTCATAGAATAACTTATCAATTATAAAAATCTACCCCATATAATACCTTATCAATTATCATCACTTCAACTTTTTTAAAGAATCTCTGTTGGTATTCATAATCTAAGAAGCATTATAAAGTTGTATATTTTAAATAATGTAACGTTGTTGAATTTTTACATCCAACTAACCAATACCTTTTTTAAGAATCTACATTGGTGTTATTCGTTTCTTCTAAGTATTATTCCAAGGATTCCAAAGAATGTACAAGTTACAAGGCCAAACTCCACACATATGGAGAGGGAGAGGCGTACATTTTATATCAACCTTCATTTGTTTGGTTTTTATTTGCGGAAGAAACCAAACATGAATTCCATTCTATTCCTTAAGTAATGTAAGGAAGTTGTGTTAGGAAGTTGTGTTGTGTTTATAGAGAATTTGTAAATTAACCTTCATTTGTTTGGTTTTTATTTGCGGAAGAAACTAAACATGAATTTTATTCTATTTGTTAAGTAAGGTAAGGAAGTTGTGTTGTGTTTATAGAGAATTTGTAAATTATTTGAGTGTGTAAAGTATGAATAATTTTTTCCAAGGGATGTAAACCAAAATCTTGCATTTCATTTTAGATGGTTGATTATAATTGATAAACATTATTTTAGGTTTTCTTTATTAAGTGGGTATTCACACCAAATTGGTGTATGAGATCCCCTTGTGTGTGGGACAAGGGACCTCTCCACGTAGGGATTTCACTGTTAAAGTCTACATATGTTTTTCACTTATTCGCATATGTCGATTCTGCATCTTTATCTTCACCTTCAATATCTATTTCCTTTGGATTCTCATTCCCCTTCACATTTATCACCTTTGGAATCTCATTCCCCTTTGCAAAGGATGGAAATCTTACAAACATCGCATTCGAAGCACTAGACCATGGCTCTAAAATTCAAAGTGTCAATGTTCAACAACATCATCGACGCTCTCTTGAAGACTTTAGATCATTTCCTACCCACATTGGTGATTATTTCCCCATTCACATACAAACTCCAATCCTAAAATTACTTATTTAGAGAGTGATAAAAAAAAAACTAAAATCTTAAATTACTTATTTAGATAATTGTTTTGATTTAAGCTTAAATTCACGACAAAATCTCCAAACTTAGTTTGTTCGTCTTGGTTTAGGATTTCATAAACTAAATTGTGATTGCATATATCAATACAAGGACATCTAATATCATTATATAAATTACATCTTAAAATAAAATGAGTTTTTTTTTTCAATCTCCTCTAAGTTGCATAAATTACATAATCTTTCTTTCCAAGGTTTTCAAAAGAGTCTATATGTCGGTTTTGCCATGTATCTCATGTGAGATAATTCTTTGTTTAACAATCATCATATATTTTTTTGAAGCACACAACCTTATTAGGGTAGGAAAAATGATCAAGATTGGGATTGATGGTGTTTTTATAATAATAGTTTTTTTTGTCTTTGATATTTTCATCACTCTATAAAATTTAGACACTTTATTTTCAATTCTCAATTTTAGGTTTTCATTGCGAGAGAGGATTATATCCTCTTGGATGACTCAAAGTTTTAATTCTTTATCAACATATTTTTTCCAACCTCTTTTTAGATGAAGATGAGTTAGGCACGATTATAGGGAAATCATGGAAAGCCTATATTCATCAAGCTTATCCAACTTGTGTTTGTATAGATTATAATGTTTTAGGGATTCACATTCAATGGGGGACATACCAAAATCCATGAAGATGATGGGTAGGGGGTATTGTTTTTTAATTTTGGAAGTTGTAAGTAATGAATTATTTTTAGATTTGCTTAATTTTTTTCCAAGTTTTTTTGGGATATGATTCCACCCCAATTAGTAACCATTAGAAAAAGCATTTTACTTAATTTTTATATTTTATTTCAGATCTTTCTTTTTTAAATTTAAACAATTTTTTTTAATGAGAAAAACTATGATCATTTATTTTAAAAAATCAAAACTTAATTTTTTACCAACAAATTATAAAAATGTTTAACAAAATTGAAACCTTTTTCTAGCCCCAAAGTTTAGCTCAACAAGTTCATGACATTGTCAATAATTCGACATGTTGTGCAAGTCCCCAGTTCAATTCCCATAGTGAAGCGTACTAAGTCTATGACACCTACTTTACACTAAGTACCATCCTTAGAATGGGGGGAATGTCAAGGAGTTTGCCATGGATTTATTTCCAAGGAAAAACATTAAAAAATTAACGATCTTAAAAATACGATTAAGCTTAAACTATTTAGTAAAAATTTAAAACATATTGTATAAAAAAAACTTGATTATGTTTAAATTATTTTAGAGAAAACTAATAAAGTTAAAAAAGGAAAATTCTAAATAAAAAGAGTATTACTAGTCACCACTAGCAAACATATTATTTGGACCCCCTGCTAGTAGGAGAATGGACTCTGATGAACCTACAATCTTGTCACCCATCGGCGGAGGGGACTTGGTGATGGGATACACAATAGTGGCTTTCCATTGGCATGGTGTTGTTGCTAGGGCCTTATTGAGCTAGGATTGGCACCCTGGTTAAAAGTGCATGAAACCCTTAGATTATGTATGCTTTTCTATATTGTGATGACGTTTGTTAGGAATTTTGACACATTTTGCATGCTAGTGTATCTTGATTTGGTGTATCCATATGCATTTGGCGGCTAACCTATGGACCCAAACTTTGCAATATTGACTAATTGAGCATGTATAAATAGATCATGATTACAAAGAAAAGGTAATAAAGTGGGAGCACTTGTATCATACATATTACAACTAGATTGTGATAACATCTTTATCAATGTTTATACAACAAATATATTAGTGTCTTGTGTATTAGATTATTTTCTTGTATTCACAACTTGGCATATTGATATAGTTGTTGTTATGACTTACCACACAAATATATTTACAAGTTCAATTTTAGTTTTTGTTGTTGTATTGTGTTTAAGTTATTATTTATGTGCTAAGGTGTGGTTTAATGTCATTGGTATACTCTAGTTAGGGTATAACACTAATAATGTTTGTTTCTTTGCCTAATTGTGTTGTATATTGCAACATCAATGATGTGTCATAAACATGGTAGTCACCACCCTTAATAGTCCGCACTCTATTTCCTACCTCTAGAATCTAGGTTTGCATGCCATTGATGGTGGGGATAAGTTGTTCAATGCATCTTATGCTCATTATATCTTGATCCACTTATGATTATGACTTTATCCACTTCGATCCAGGTGATACAACAATTTTTGAGGAGTTGAGGAGTTACAGGTTTTTACAAAGCACTTAGTTAACACACTCTCTAATCACATCCAATAAGATAGTGTGACCTTCAATACAAAGAATTCATTGTTCTCTCCAACCATGAGCACCTCCATGATTGTTGTAATATAAGTACAAAACAATAGTTTGGTTCCCCTATAATCCCCTATAATATGTTCATGTTCCATTGCTTTATTATGATTACTCCAACTATTGGCTTTGTCAACATTCCCCTCACGCACATTCCATTATACATGGGGTAATCTGATAGAACATACCACATTATCATGACAAAGAACTACTTAGAGCTCCTTCAATAAGGTATGACTAATGATTGGAGAAAGATTTTTTATTTCAAGAGAAATTTTAAAAAATGCAATCTACATCAACCACCTTCCAAGAACCTAAGGATAAGATTTTGCAAGAATTGAGTGAAATGGTGCAACCATTGACAAATGTTACAATGTTTATGCATACTTTCTAGAAATAAGGTGATTCACTCACTAATTTTGATCAAACACTAAGATAAATATTTGAAAATCTAGTTGTATAGATATCCCCAAAGTTTAGGAAATTGAAAGGTTTCTCTGCTCCTTGTGTCCGATTCAAATCACATTGAAAGGCATAAAACCAAACACATACCAAGAAAATTTAAATTTATTGTGCAACATTATGATGGTGTGTTGGACTTGTTCTTCCATCAACTGAACCCTCTAGAATTAAAAAAAATTGCAATAGTGCTAGAACAACAAGTCAATCAGCCTATTACCTAGAATCCACATGAAATCTTCTATCAATATTTCCACCAACATTATTTTCCATAAGAATGTATGCTATAAGATATAATTATGTTGTGTTTTATTCCACGCTCCAATAACTAAGTGAATGGTGTAAATTCCCTAATACTATTTATTTTATTTGGCATAATACTTGTGTGATGATGAGCATAACTATCACGTCCTAGTTGTGGCAAAGGCTTGCTCAAGAAATGCTAAAAAAACTACCCTCAACTTGTCATCCCCTCTCCAATCACCTCCCACACCACCCAACCCTATGAATTTTGTCCCCTAGAAACAACCTACCATGACTACAATGTCTCCTACATAATCTATTCCTCCCACCAATCCACTACACTTCCCAATCCTCAATGTCTTGGCTAACATCCTAGAGTGGGATACCATAATGTAGTGCCACTAGTTTAGGGAAATGAGTACATGATACATGGAAAATCATCAAACCAAACACAACCCTAGTCATGTGATTAGAATCAAGGTTGTAAGCAAATAATGTGATGTTTTAAGTGTGGAAGGTGGGGACATGTGATACTAATTGTCCATTGAAGTATCTAGACAAGACATTCAATGTGTTTTGTGGGTTTGGTTATCATGATTCCTTTCATTGCATGAGGCCTCAAAGTAGGAATCAAATTTGTGTGGCATCTATTGCATTTAATGCCAACCAACACCATTAGTTACTAGAATCACATGTTCATGTGGTTACGTGTGTGCACCCTCATGGATATGGTAATGATCAGACAACCCTTCCCATTGTTTCTATATTCATCTCACCACCAAATCATTAGACCAAAGTAAGAACATTGTTATTCAATACAATCAAGAAATGAATAAAGATTTAATATTGTGAATGAGATAAATGGCTTTTCTGCATGCTCTACGGATGGCATGTCTACTCTATGTCTTTCCTCCATTGAGCATCATTAAAGAAAATCGAGAATACTTAGTGATAAAGAAGATCAAGCTTATACATTCCAAACCACATGATATCTCCAATCCAGTGCAATAGCTTGCTCATATCCTTGATCACAATTCATTACCCATCCCTTAAGAAGATGATTTGTGTCGACTTCAATATATGAGATAGATGGTAAGAAGGATATTCCTCCACCTAGCCAACTATCTCTTTAACGAGTAATTATGTCTAATACTTTGATTCCTATCTATTTAAATAGTTTATGTGTTCCTTGCACCATGCAAGACCAAGGCTACAATACCAAGATTACCATTATAGCTTAGCATTCTAGAGAGAGATTAGATGTC
>JZKD02S2336286.1:0-13553 GCA_000966675.3 Picea glauca
TTGAAAACTTCAAGATCTACAAGGAAATGGTTGAAAATGAGATGGATTCAAGAATCAAATGCTTGAGATCTTATAATGGAGGAGAGTTCACTTCAAAGGAATTTATGGACTATTGTAGCGGTCATGGAATAAAAAGACAATTCTTCGTTTCTAGGACACCTCAACAGAATGTAGTTGTTGAAAGAAAGATCAAGATGGTACAGGAAATGGCTCAAACAATGCTAATGGATTCCAATTTGACATATATATTTTGGACATAGGCAGTGGATACAACAGTTCACATTCAAAACAGAGTAATTCTCAGAAACAACACTGATAAAACTCCCTACGAGCTATGGAAAGGAAGACGAGCAAATTTGAAGCACTTCAGAGTTTTTGGAAGCAAATGCTACATCAAAAGAGAAGATGGAAGAATGGGAAAGTTTGACTCTCATGTGGACAAAGGAGTACTTGTTGGTTACTCAAGTAAAAGGAAAGAATAGAAGTGTTACAATATAAGATTGAAAAAAGTTGTGGAAAGCATCAATGTAACAATTGATGAAACAGGCAGACCAAAATCAAAGGAAGAAGAAAACAAATCAATGGAACAAATTTTCAAAGAAGAAGAAGCAGAAGATGAAGTAGAAGAGGAAGACTAAGAGAATCCGATAGAAATAGAAGAGCAAGTATCTCCAATGACACCTAGCAAACGAGTACAGAAGAATCATCCTTCAGATCCAATTATTGGAAACAAATATGCATGAGTTGAGACTAGAAGAAAAATTCATTCACTGGAACAAACACACCTAGCACTCCTATATACAATTGAACCAAACTATTTTCAAGAATCAACAATGATGAATTTTGGAATAACACCATGAATGAAGAATTGGATCAAATAGAGAAAAATGACACTTGGAAACTGGTTCCAAGATCAAAGAATAAGAATGTGATTGGCACAAAATGGGTTTTCGGGAATAAATTAAATGAAGATGGACAAGTTACAAGGAACAAAGCTAGATTGGTATGTAAAGGATATGCACAAATTGAAGGAATCAACTTTGAAGAGACATTTTCCCCAGTTGCTAGAATGGAAGCAATCTGGTTTCTTTTAGCCTATGCATGCTCCAAAAATGTTAAAGTATATTAGATGGATGTAAAATTAACTTTTATGAATGGGGAACTTGAAGAAGAAGTCTACAATGAACAACCATAAGGATTTCAGTTGTCAAAGAACGCAAATTATGTGTGTAAATTAAAGAAGGCCTTGTATGGTCTAAAACAGGCTCCTAGAACATGGTACTCTAGACTGGATAAGTATCTGCAGCAGGCAAGGTTCAGAAAAGGAAGTGCAAACAACAACCTCTACATCAAGGTAAGTCAAGGTAAGATTTTATTAATTGAATTTTATGTTGATGATATTATTTTTGGTAGTGATGATGACAAGTTAAGCCAGAAATTTGCAGAAGATATGGAAAATGAATTTGAAGTGTCGTTACTTGGAGAACTATCTTTCTTTTTGGGACTTCAGATATGTCAAAGAAACCAAGTAATATTTATTTCTCAAACCAAGTATATCAGAGAAATGCTAAAGAGGTTTGGAATGGAATATTGCAAACCAGTTATCACTCCCTTGTAGACCAGTTGCAAGTTGAGAAAAGATGATGATTCGAAGTCTACAGATCAGAGGAAATACAGGTCAACGATTGGCATCCTACTACATGTGACATCATCTAGACCAGATGTGATGCAAGCAATTGGATAGGTGGCATGATTTCAAGAAGAAACAAAGTAGTCACATGTGTTAGCAGTGAAGAGGATCTTTAGATATCTCAAAGGAACAGAAGAGTCTAGATTATGGTATCCAAAAGGAAAGGATCTATCACTTATTGCCTATATAGATGCATATTGGGTAGGTTGTATTGATGACCGACGAAGCACCAGTGGAGCAGAATTCTACTTGGGTGAGTGTTTAGTATCATGGATAAGAAAGAAACAATCATCAGTATATTTATCTACAGTCGAGGCAAAGTATATTGCAACAACATCATGTTGTACACAGGTTCTTTGGATGAAACAAACTCTGACAGATATACAAGTTGAGTATGATGAGTCCATTCCAATCTATTGTGATAATACAAGCGCCATCAGTATCTCGAAGAACCCAATGATGCACTCCAATACAAATCACATTCCATTCAAGTATCACTTTCTACGAGAGAAAGTTGCAGAAAAGAACACTAGAGTTGAGTATGTGGGCACAAAATAATAAGTGACAGACATCTTCACAAAACCACTTCCACGGGAATCCTTTGAATATCTTCGCCAGAGACTTGGAGTTATTTATACTCCAAAATGAATTATTTTTGAATGATTATCTTATATGTCTTAGATTTACATGAGGAAGCACCATAAGAGGACAGCTCAGTCAGGGGGAGAAACCCCGGATGGAAAGATACCTTTGCCATTAATGACAAAGGGGGAGAGATTTATCATATGCAGAGAACAGAGGCATGGTTCCAAGGGGATAAAATTTATTAGATACAGAGGACAGAGGCATGGTTCCAGGGGGAGCATGAGTAATATGATTTCAGTATTGCATCAGAGTGTTTCCATCAATGTCAAAGGGGGCGATTGTTGATTAAGGTTGGTTTTCATTGATGTCAATGCTTGAAGAAAGCCCTATAGCACAAGGTTTGGGTAATGGAACCAATATTGTTTGATGTAAATATGACTCACTATTATCTTTTCATGTTTGATAAGAAGTAAAATTGGATGAACTCCAAAGTGGTCCCCTTATGGTGAAAGCCCTCACGGGAAGACGCTTTGCGGAGTGAGAAAACCCATTCTTAATGGTGGAATAATGAGATGAAGGATAGTGAATTTGTCATTTAAACTATCCTATATGCATATTCCTTGTCATGCCATTTCTTGTGGTATGTGGAACGTCACATAACTCCTCATAGTTAGAGAGTTATGGCCATGTGAAGTTGGAGAACCCAGGTTTGGGTAATGTACCCAAGTTTGTTTGATGGATAACGGTATGANTTATTGGTATAGGTTTACAGCCGTATATCTCACAGTGATAGTGTGATAGTGGTTCCATAATTCTACTTCTACTTCAGGGTGGTTGGATGGGGCAAGGACAGGTGGTTGTAGCCACATTCCGGTTGTATCCAAAGAGCATAGGGGGTTGTATCCTCCTTCTGATTGTAGCCAGAGAATTGGGGAGTTGGAGCCTCCCTCAGGTTGTAGCTTGAGAAACTAGGGGGTTGGAGCCTCCTTCTAGTTGCAGTTGGAAAACAAAGGAAGTTGGTGCTTCCAATTAATGTAATTCTTCAAGACATATAAGATAAAGAATTATGTGGTTTTCTCCCGATTTGGGTTTCCACGTAAAACACTGGTGTACTGTGTATGTGTGTGATTGTTCATTTATTATTGCTCATTATTGGATAATAATTATACATTGATATAACACTTGGATTATTTGGAGAAAAAGGATTATAATTACGCTATTACTGATTCAACCCCCCTCTCATTAATCCAACAGTATTCCCAACCATCGATGGTGAGAGAGCCTGCCACTAATGACTGCAAACCTCAAGGTACTCATAAGACTCTAGATCTCATGTCCAGATAATGAGATGATGTCGATGGAAAGAGACTCGCTGAAAGGAGAGCATTAAGGCTTCTCTCATCAGTCAAAACAAGGTACAAAGCATGAGCTTCATGAGTTGGTGGGAATCAGATGAAGAACAAGTTCACGAACCAACGACCCTATGCATCTTTCACATGTACCAAATGAAAGTGGTACATGAAAAATACCCTCTGAATACTAGCCAATGATGAAAAATACCGACAAAGGTGAGGAGACCACCAATAAGGATAATGGCATCCAAGACACTGCATGAATCCCAATGTTTGAATAGATGTCTTTCCGTCAAACACAAGGGAAACCACCAAGTCAACAACCAATGATGAAATGTCAACTGTTGGGTTCAAGGTTACCTACTAATGATGAAAGTAGGACCAGGGTGCATGATAGGACTAAAGTATCATGTGATTTTGAGACAAACTGAAGGTATGGCTGACATGCAAAGTCAAGAGTTCTGAGGAGTGGCTGACATAGGTTGATAGACTTCCTTTGAAAAAGAGCACGAGACATATGGTGAACTCTAGTAGCATATACCCAAAGATAAAACCATCAAATGCAGGAGGCATCAATGAAGTTCTCTGTAGGGACCATAAAAGTAACCAATCAGTAGAGAAGGCTCTGTAACGAGTTCATATTCCTAAGATCATTCTAATCCCAAAATTATGAGGAATGGACTCAAAAACTTTGTGCTCTGTTCAAAGGTGACACGACTGCTTCCAAAAATAATATAGTGTTCCCTTCCCGCCCATCGTTTTTGTTTTTTCATAAGAAACAAATGCTCTGATACTGTTGTAGGTGAATCCTCCTGCAGACAAGTGGATTCCCTCTTGGTCTCTAGACTCTTAAGGCCAAGATAGAAAAGTGATTAACATGGTTGTTGAGCCTCTTTCGTCACCTTGGTGAGCAAATAAGAGGTGCTTGCAAGCTCAGTTGGGTCTGCTGAGCAGGACAATTGTAGAGGAAAGATTTAGAGAAAGAAAAACAAAACTATAATTAAGAATTAAACTAATAAAAACTAAAATCATAAGCATAGGGAGATAGAGATAACAAGAACAAAAATACCCATGTCACCAATGTTTTGAGGCTGATCTATTGATGAAAACAAAGCACCAAGAAGAAAGGGGACTATGAGTCCCTTCTTCCTCCAAGGGAAGGCTCTTGGACCCTCACTAGTAGCTCTTCTTACAACAAAGAAAATGAAAATGGTGATGAAAGAACTCTTTGCAAATCCACTCAATGGTGAGATGGATTGCCTAATGTAATGGTGCCAATGTGCTCTTGTCAAGGATGAAGTCCTTAAAACAATATAGGTAGCATAACATTGCTTTGAATTCCTTGAGAAAATGAGGTGCATTCATGGTTTTTTATAGCATTGCTTTGGGCTTTTGTTCAACTGCTTTGTAGTGTGAAAAGAGGCCATTTAGGGCATTTTTAGGTCTTTGACCAGCCCACCATTTGGATCCAGCCCGAATTTAGAGGTCAAATCGGCTTGGGAGATAAACCATAAGTGGTTGGGAGGCCTACCACATTCATAAATGCGTCGTTTAGCAGGTGCGTGGATTTTTGCACTAACAGTTGTGCATCGTGCACATATGTGCGCTTTCTACGTTCCTGTTCCGTGCATGCGCGTGCACGCCCAATGTATGCAAAGCGCTCTTCAATTTTTCACTACTTTGTATAGTTTTTTTGCCTTTTTTGAATGTTGTGACATTAATTCAGGGCCATGAATGAATTCATTATTTTTGACGATGCTGAGTTCTTGTAACCATGTGCGGACGAAATTTCAGTGATAACAGATGCCCCCTGATGGATGAGGTTAGGAGCATACGTATAGCCAAAATCCATCAATGTTTCTTCTACTGAGAATGTTGTTGTAATATAGAGAAATAGTGGGATCGTTCAGAGCGATCCTTTGGAGAGAAAAAGGAACTGGTAGGACCCAATCTTCCATGAGGTGTATAAAATAGAAAACTGTGTACAAACGAGGCGGGCATGCCCCATGCTCGTGTCAGGTAACTCTGAAAAAAGATGACTGGAGTGTTGGTGTAGACAACTACAGTGCCCTCAAGGGAAGTCGTGATAGAGGCAGAAGACAAGTCTACAAATGAACATGCTCTGAATAGTAGGCATTGATCGCGGTAATAAGTAGCAGCGATGATGTGGGCATTGATAGCCATGCCAAGTTCAGAGGTCTTCGGCAAAATAAAAGAACTAACTGTAATAGTCGTGAAGTAAGACCCACCGTAATATGAGAAAGTGTTGGCATTGAATGTTACGGGGGTCAACGACAGTAGGGAGCAATGGTGTTTCTCCCTGTGCCATCTGAGATCTCTCATTGGATGGATAATGAGAATCAAGATACTATCCTTCTTCTAGAAAATTGTGTTGATGTCGACAAAAGGGAAATGCAACTCCCAGAAGCAAAGGGCTTCGGGAAATCTACTGAGGTGAGGAAGTGGCAGAGGTACATGGACAAAGTAAAGAAGTGGGAAGACTCAAGATTGCCCTTAGTTGGAGAATGTCTGAGATAAAAAGTGGCCGCAACCATGTAATGAGGTCGAGTGTCAGGGGGACGACAAGACCGGTGATAAGTTGTGATAGAGGCGGGACAAGGTGAACAAATTCAGAGGGTAGAGGTAAGTGACTTGTGGGGTACTCTGAAGATATGGACGATGCTGACAAGGGTATATGATAAGTAATGCTCCAACCAAGGGTGACATGGGTTGCGTTTGGCCAAAAAGGAAGGAAGCAAGTCTCCAAAGGTGACGACAAAAAGATAAGGTAATGACTGGAAATAAAGGTGTTCGTACAATAAATAACGAATAATTTGGGGGGAAATGTACAAATAGAGAAATGGGTGCCCCAGTGTGATATGGGGGGCCCATGTAGGGAAGAATTTGCATGGAAAACGGATGAAGGGTGGGGGCCCCATTGGTGGGTTTTTGTACGAGGTAGGTGAAATGAAGGTAGGTTCGCAGATGGGCAAACTGATTGTGGAGGAAATGGAGGGTTCATGATACTGCGGAGGTGCAGGTAACAAAAATAGAACCATAAAGAGATAATCTGGGAGTCCGTGTGGGAAAGCTAGCAAAATGAGGAGAAGGAGTATGTGGCTGATTCGAAACATGATGAAAGACTATCGGGACTCCCATCCCAAAAGGGTGATGAAAAACAACATGAGTGTCAAAAAGTGGCAAAAGGTGCTATGAATGGGACAACTCATGTGGGTAAGAATGCTACCGGGTAACAGTACCAAAGATGCAAAATGGAGGCATGGGTACTGTAGAGCCGGGAATGGGGATCCTAGAGGCAAATATTAGAGGGTACGACTGGAAATGTAAATGCGAGACAGCAGGAAATACTACATGCCAGTGTTGAGTATATACCTAAAGGGGTTGTGTCGATGTATGATGATCAAATACCTGCACATACAAAAACTAAATACTCGAAGTGAACAATATCTAAAAAGAATCGAAGATATGAGCATGTATTGAATGATAAGCATGAAATATGTGCATGCGTACCTGACCATGGATAAAAAAGGTGCCCCGGGGGCTTAGGATGAAAAGAGGCCTAGGAACTGTTGTGATGTAGGTGACGGGATGCAGATCCTGTGTCTGAAGATGGTTTGAAAAATGGACACCTTGGGCTCCCAGAATGGTGAGTGGAAGTTTGGAAAAAGGCCTATATATAGTTGTAGGGCCCACATTGCCACCTCATTTGCACCTGCTGCAATAGTGACTGGATGAGAAATTTTCAAAGGAGATTGGGAGATTCGGGGAGGAAGAGGCAACCGATTGAGGATCTGCGAGTATCAGGTTAGTGGTATGATCATCCTGCATAGAAACAGGTTTTCAATTTTTGGGCAGGGGTTGTACGGAGGGTCATACAAGGGTATTTAGGGGGTGTGGGCCCCACATGCATGGGAGATTCGGTGATAGGTGCACATGCATGCGGGCCTGCCCACTGGATATACATGCATGGGAGCGCGGTAGAGGGGGTTTATGGTGTGCTCGAAGGGCACGCCTGTGATTTGAAAAGGCGCGCACTCGTGCGCACTTGTGGGTTGAACAGGTGTGCACCACGGCGTGCCTGTATGGTGAACATGCGTGCATAGGGGCACGCCTATGATACAAATAGCTGCACACTGATGTGAGCCTGTGTAGTGAACAGGCGCGCATGAGTGCACACCTGTGTAGTGAGCAGGCGCGAATGTGTGCACGCCTGTGGGTAACAAAACCGCGCTTAGGAGGCAAGGTTGGGGTCTAAAAAAAAATTGAGTCTTTTGATGTTTGGATGGTTTCTTGAGCTGACATAGGACTCTATGTTGTCTACAGGTGGATGATGGTGACAATGCTAGTATAGTGGCAAGAGCGAGACTGGGCCTAGTTGCGAGATGTCGTGGCCATTGAGGAGCCCGGTGTGTATGTGACTTTGGAAACCTATGGGTTGCTAAAGTTCTTTGAGTGCCCATTGATACGGGCATAGGAGTACCTATTACAGTTCCTGATCCAGATGTGGAGTTCGGAGATACACTTCTTCCTCATGCGAGGAGAGCAGATACCCTTCACTGCGGTGGAGGATGTATATTTCTTGACTGGGCTCCCCTTTCGGGGAATGCCCCTATCGACAGAGTCGGTGCTTCCTAGGACTAATTTGCTTGCCTATATAGGCTAGAGATATTGTTCAGGTCGGGACTTTATGTCCGGGATGGTGGTGAGTATATCGACTATAGATTCCCTGGCGCATCGCTGTATAGCAGCAATGATTGTGCGGGTGTATGGGTCACTGGCGACCCAGTAGATTAGTGGTGGCCAGCTGCTGGTGCTAGAGAGAGTGTTGGCTGGCAAGCATTTCGTTTGGGGGCTGATGTTGCATGCGCAGATGGTGGTGCAGTTGGACCACTTTCGGTCTGCGGGTGTAGGGGAGTTTTCATTCGGGTCTATCCTAGTGGCCTGGTTTCTAGAGAGGGTGTCGATGTTGCGCCCAAGGATCATTTTGAGTGTGCCTAGGGCACGAGAGCTGCGGTTGAGGCGTTGGTCGACTGTATTGCTTCACCATGGTGGTGGCGAAGGGGGCCACTTCTTTTCAGCTGAGGCAGTGCAGGTATGGTGGCAAATGCCGCAGGTGATTTTTCAATACCCTTATGCCGGGATGATCCGGATATGGTGTTACCTCCTGGGGAGGTTTTTGATCATCAAGGTATGTTGATTGAGGATGTAGATATGTATGGTTGTGTATTTTTTGAGATAGTTGTCCATATGCGTATGATATAGATACTGATACTATCTGTTGTTTGTTTGTATGTGCAGATGTGGCACCTCGCAGGTGCGAGGTAGAGTTGCAGAGAGCTTCTGCTCGTCGGGAGTCTGAGAGACTGTCGCGGGGAGAGAGATGTTGGTGGGAGGATGTCGCGGGGTGACCGGCTGAGCTAGAGAGGGCAACGAGGAGGTGTCGGTTCGATGACCCAGGTGCGAGGCCATCACACCCTCCTCCGGCGGCGGTCGGAGTGGATTTTGATGACATACGCCGTCGTCTAGAGATGGTTTTACAGGATTTTCCTGAGGGCATGTGGACGCACATCCAGGATGAGAGTTTCCTAGAGCAGTGTGTGGGGGTATCGCCACCATGGCGGGCCATAGTGCGACAAGAAGTAGTGCTTGCTGCTATGACGAGGGGACGCCTACTGCCGGGGCAGGAGGGTCCTGTAGGGGGTGGACCACCACCGCCTGAGGCAGGTGGTGGTGGGCCGCCACCGCCTAAGGGAGGAGCAGGTGGTGGGGTGATAAAGGCACGATGAGTGGTGCATGATGTATATCTTTTTTTTTGTATATAGGCTGGTGAGCCCATTTTTTGTACCGAGGTGTTGCATTAGCCTGTGGATACATGTATTTTTGTATGTAAACATTCAGATGGCTTGATGGGCCTTTATATATACATGAGTATACATATTTGAGATCCTGACGTTGTCTACATGTTTTTTGCTGCTATTTTGAGTACGTCCATTCTATATATATGTTGTGACAGGTTTTTTTGATATGTTTATGTATGTGTAGCTTGATGTGAAAGCGAGATTTTGTGTCCAATGGCTGGCACTGTCAGCGTAACCAATGTGGTAGGTTGGTGGAGGAAGCATCTGTCAATAGCACAAAGGATAGTTTAGATGAGAGGGGAGGAGAAAAAAGATTAAACAAAACGCTAGAAAAAGAAATAACCTAAAGTAGAATGACTACATTTAAGCATAGAATTTCTTGAGATACAACCCATTGATGGGTTCCTTGAGAGAGAGGCCTTCAGGGGAGGCCAGGATGTATGCGCCTTTGGTGAGGCAATGTTGGATAATGTAAGGGCCATGCCAAAGTGATTCAAATTTTCCGTGTCCAAAGGTATCGTGAGCGATATCATAAGCCAAGACGAGGTCGCCTTCGCAGAATGATCGAAGGTTGACATGGTGATCAAAGGTAGCCTTGGATCATTTTTCAGTTGCCTCGTTGTTCTATAAGGAAGATCGACTATCTTTATCTAGAGACTACAAGTTCAGCAAGCACTGCTCCATTGGAGCAGTGTCAGGTAATAGCTTAATTGCGGTGCGTAAGGTGGGAATTTCGCACTCGATGGGAAGAGTTGCCTCGACCCCATGGAATAAATGGAATGGTGTGAAACCAGTAGAGTTTTTCACCACCATTCGATAAGCCCATAGCGCAAAAAATAACATATGATGCCAATTGGTTTTATGTTTATTAACCATGTGATGTAACATGGTCTTGAGGACTTTGTTAACTGCCTCCACCTGTCCGTTTGAATGAGGGTAATATGGTGATTCAAAATCGTGAGAGAAGCCTAACCGAGATGAGAGTTTGACGAAGATATCATTCTCAAAGTGTTTCCCATGGTCGGAAACAAGTTGGAGGGGTACTCCAAAATGGGATGTGACGTGGTTAAAGAAAAAACACGCTGCAGTGTCAGCGGTGTTGTTGAAAGTGGGCATAGCTTCGGCCTATTTGGTGAAGTAATCAATGATGACAACAATGTATTTGTTACCATTGCTAGAGGGGGGATTACAAGTCATAAAGTCGATGCCCCATTTACAAAAAGGGCCGGTAGTAATGACAGGGTGAAGAAGAGCGAGGGGAGCTCGTGCTTTGTTGGCATAGAGCTGACATTGCTCACATCGTTTCACAGCATGAATGCAATCATGAAACAAGGTAGGCCAAAAGTAACCGGCTCGGATAATATTTTGAGAAGTGGATATACCTAAAATATGGCCCCCACATGTGTCGTTGTGGCAGTCATTTAAGACTCTATCGGCCTCGTCAAAAGTCAGGCATCGACGAAGAAGTGTGTCGACGCCCCGCTGGTATAGGATGTCTCCGATGAGAAGTTAGAGGGGAGCTTGATGGTGAATACGTCGAAAATCATCCCGTGAAAGGTGGTTACCGAAATTTTGAGTTCGGAGGTAGACGAGAAGGTCGTCGTACCAAGGATCATCCGAAGTAATGTAAAAGAGATGTTCGTCGGGAAAGTCGGTATTGACGGGGGCACTAGTGGTGTCAGAGGGGAGGGTCATGACAAGTTCGGTGAGAACGAGGGCCTTCTTACTCTTAGGTGTTGAGAACTCGAGGTCATACTCCTGAAGGATAATGATCCATCGAGCGAATTTTCCGTTAACTTGTTGACGGCTGAGCAAGTACTGCATAGGGTTGGAATCTGCGATGACCTTTGTGGTGCGAAAAAAAATGCAATGGCGCAGTTTCTGGACTGCGAGGAAAATTGCAAGAGAAAGTTTATCTTCATGTTTATACTTCAAGGGGGGTCCTGAGAGGTTCTTACTAACATAATAAATGACGTGTTCATGATTTTCATCTTCGAGCTGGACGAGGATGCTGGCTACTGATACAGCTGATGCTGATATGTAGAGGATGTAGTCGCGATTATAGTCAGGTGCACTAATTAAAGGTGCATTTGAAAGTGCTACTTTAAGATCGTCAAATGACTATTGGGCATGGTCATCCCAGTGAAAAGGGATGTCATTACATAGTAAGTGGAGGAAACCATGTGCGCATATGGCGTAATCGGGAAAAAAGTGTATAAGAAAGTTAGCTTTTCCCTGTAGACTCTAAAGTTGTCTTAAATTCTGGGGAGGTGGAATTTCGGTGATAGCTTGGACTTTGAGGGGGTCTACGGTAATACCGCTTTGGGAAACAATAAAACTGAGGAGGCGCCCTGTGGTGACACAGAACACACACTTGAGAGGATTCAAGCAGATGTTGTACTGACGACACCGTTGAAAAATGATTCGTAAATCATCTAGATACTAGGTGCGTCTCTTGGATCAAGCTGTGAAGTCATCCAAGTAGGCGAGGATGATAGTAGCCATATCGTGAAAGATATATTTCATTGCCTGTTGGAAGGTTGCGCCGGAATTTTTTAAGCCGAAAGGCATGACACGATATGAAAAAGTACCCCATGGGGTAATGAATGAGTTTGTATACTGATCGGCTGGGTGGATTTGTATTTGGTTATAGCCAGAAAATTCGTCCATAAAGGAGAGAGCCTCATGGCCAGCACAGTCGTTGATAATTTGATCGATGAAAGGCATTGGAAAGTTGTCTTTGGGACATGCGTTATTGAGATCGTGAAAGTCTGTGTAAACACGGATAGTTCCCTATTTTTTATTGACAGGTACAGGGTTGGAAACCCATGAAGTATAAGCAATGGGGTAAATAAACCCGACAGTGCGTAATTTGTCAATTTCGGATTTGATGGCCGCAACTTTGGATGGGTGTAGTGGTCGTTGTTTTTGGCGAACTGGTGTGATGTCGGGCCAGGTGTCGATGCAATGTTCGACAATAGAGGGATCGAGTCTAGGTATTTCCATGTATGACCAGGCAAAAATATCTCTATAGTCTTGGAAGAGGGCTTTATATGCGTCGATTTCCTGAGGAGTGCAAGCAGCTCCAATGATGATTTCTTCGATGATGCCAGTTTTAATGGAAATGTCGATTTTGATGGTGGGGAAAATGTTGGCCATATTACCTTCTTCAAAATCATCAAGGGAAGGAATGGGATTGTTGAACCAATCGATAGGCCCTGATGGGATAAAATCCTTGGTTTCGACCGCGTAAATGGGGTTTTGGTTAGGAGGCATGGAGGCTTCCTGTGGAGAGAAAAGTGCACGGTGATGTAGCGCATCCCAGGGAGAGTCTGGGTGGTTTAGATCTTCCATTATTTCCTCGTCGTAGTGGAAACATCAGGAATACAAGGGGTCATGAGGAGTGATCTTGGTGACAGTGGTTGGGTGGTTGCCCCCTAGTGAAGAAATAGGGGGAACATGGTTAGGAGATGGTGCGGGTTCACTCGACATTTACCATATATTGAAGTGTTGAGGGGTACCCGTGGTGGTTGGGTGGAGAGTGTCCGTATGGGAATGAGCAGGAGAGTTGGGGGGGTTGTGGGGTAAATACTCAGAGGCATCATTGAAGAACCATGGAGGCGTTGGGAGTGCCTTGGGCTCGAGAGAAATGACATGAAGATCCTCGAGTGACGAGGTAATGTCAATTATCGCCTCTATGGGTCGGTGAATCAGGGCCAATTGACGTTGCCTGTATTCAAGGATCATAGGAAACTAGTATGTAATGAGCTAATGAATCGCAGAGAGAGAAAGGGTGTCTCATACGTTCATTGACTAAAGTGGTGACATAGTGGATGTCAGTGATATTTGTTGATGAGGACATAGCAGGACTGGGGTTGTTCTGGAAGTTCTGGCGTATGGCGGCTAATGTCTGTCGAAAGCATGGTAGTGTTGGGTAATGATAGGTATAATGGCCATACTTTGAAAATATAGCACAAGCTTATTTGGTCCTCAACACTTTACTAATGGAGGGGTGGGTGGTAGTGGTGGGACTAGCAGTAGTGGCAG
>JZKD02S2336297.1:0-43305 GCA_000966675.3 Picea glauca
CAAATTTCTATAAAATTATACTAAAAGATTAAAAAATGTTAATAAATGTAAAATTATTGAAATTGAAAGATTAAAAAAATATCAATAAATGTAAAATTATTGAAATTAAAAAATTAAAAAACTGTTAAGAAATGTAAAATTATTGAAATTTTAATAAGTGTAAAAAAGTTGACATTTAAAATTTAAATTTTTATTTCATTTGAAAAAACAATACAATATTAGATTTTAACATATATTATAATACAATATTACATTATATTGCATTACATTATATTAGTTTTTTGTGGTCTTGTCTTTTCTCATTAATTTAAGGTTTCAAAATAAGTGAAGGCTGCAATAACACTATCAAGTTATTGACCAATGAAAAGTTAAAAAAATACTATTTTTGTTTTTAATTTTTTTTTTTTTTTTAATTGTTATGTTAAACATTTAAATTGATATAAATTTTTCAAGTCAACACAAAACTAATATGAAAGTCAATGCTAACTCATTGCTATATACTACCTTCCGCAGTACAATAATGTTGTGAGATATTGAAATGGATTATTGTTTAGTTTCTTGTTTTTATTCAATGATGTAAAGGGAAACTTTATTGACATCAAAACCTTGTTTATGGATATGAATAATTTAACTTAATTAAATTATTAGTATATTAGTATAGAATAAAATAAAATAAATAAATGATATATAAAAAAATAAAATAAATAGATAAATGTAATATGGAAAATAAATGAATTTATTGTAATAAATATATATATATATATATATATATATATATATATATATATATATATTCAAATCAAAAGCGTGCCTGACATAGATCTAATTACACAGTTGTGTGCTTGTCATGTCAACAGCTGTTAAATAATATTTAAAATAGCGTGTCAGTCTACCGCCATAATCCGTCCACTGCTACCAACGCGTCAAATATTTATTCGGACTCTTATGAATTAATAAATGCAATAACTTAAGAAGGTCACTTTCCTAAATCCTAATCGTACTATAATATAATATAAGGTTACATCAATCCCAGCGATTGCAAGAGAACGGAAAATAGAAATAGAGTTGAATTTTTTTTGGAAGATGGTAAAATTGATTATATTTTAGTTTTTATATAATAGAAATAGAGTTGAATTTTTTTTTGGGAAGATGGTAAAATTGGTTATATTTTAATTTTATTATTAATTAGTAGTAAAGATTATTATTATTGATTATTGTTCACAAATGTATATTGATTTAAGAAAAATTATCTTATTTGAAATAACTCTTTGGTGATCGGTAAGAGGTAGTGTTCCACTCCTAAGGTCTCCAAGTCTTGGATCGTTGATCTGTTAAAATGGAATTGAAAATTGGGTATTCATTGTGACCTCAAAATAATAAAACGAGTAGCTTAATCCTTAAACGGGTATTAATGTATGAAAATTGAACGTTGTTGCCAAAATAGGTATGAAAATTGAAAGTTGTTGCCAAAATAATGCAGGGAGGTAATGTACTACAAAATCTTCTTGGCCTTCATAAATGGTCACTTGACACTAACATAGATTTATCTTACTAATCCAAACTTTTTGAATATGTCTTTGTATTGTAAAGATATGCGATTAACAATTTAATGGTTTATTTATTTATTTATTTTTTAAATTTAATTAAATTTTTTATTGAAATTGGGATATATAGTTAGTAAATTAAATGTGTTATAATTTATTAAAAAATAAAATTAAATTGGAAATATTTTGTATTAGAAAGTTGTGGTAGTTTATGAATCATTTTAATAATACCCAAATAAGATAGTTGTACAAAAATGTATCTAGAAAATTGTTCAAAATTTGGAGCTTATTGATTAAAGAAACAAAACAATCATCTGGAGAGGATTTGGAAAGCTATTGCTTGTATAAATTCTATAAAAAACAACTAAGATCAAACAAAATTTGAAAAATATTAAACACTAGTACTGAATAAAAGCATGGTGGTTGTAAGTTTCCTCTCGGTTCTCTATGTTAGCCTGGAAGTTCTAATCTACAACCAACATTTCCACACCTTCTTGCTATTGTTGAATAGTCTCATCTTCCTTAACGTCAACCTCCTCCACTATAGACTCAATATATGTAAGACCCCTGTTTCCCCCAACATGTAATTAATCATGTTTAATGATTTCCATGAAATGTCATGCAAACAATGTAAATGCATTGTTGTTTAATTGTAACTTTCAACAACTGATTGTAGGGGTGAAGCCTTGAGTACTGGCCATGATACCACTAGACGAAACCTAGAGAGGGGGTTCATTGTGCCAAGATGACCCAAACTTCCTTTCTAAGATATTTTGGAATATTCATACTTCTACTTGGTCTTGATGACAAGGCAAGTCGGTTAATGAGAAAAGGATTGGTGGTTGAGCAACCAACCACCTCAATGAATGGATGTATGGGAAGACCTGGCTAGGACAACATAAATTGCCAGTCAGGTACCACTGAGTACCATATCACACTTCCCAAGCTAAATCGTGTGGAAACTGAGTGCCTTCTTACAGAAGACAGGTCAAGAACCTTCCCTAGGATTTTGACGTCCAAGAGACGCACAAGGAAAAAGAGAGAAGTGCGAGCCTCCAAAAGGGAAGAGGGGAGTCTCAAAGAAGGGAGTTGGTCGTAGGACTAGTCCGAAAACCCAAGAACCCATCCTGAGATGAGAGGCAACGAGCTTGACGCTGGGAAGGCATTCGATAAACCTCAAAGAGGCCTGAGCTAGGAGGGAGAGTTGTTGCGAGAGAACATGTGAATAAGCGCAGAGCATCCCCTACTGGTATCATGGCTTGGCATGGGGGTGCCTTGTAGCTGACTGAGCATGCAGAGCCTATGGTTGGGTGGAAAGACGAACAACCACAATCAGTTGGTTGGCTACATCTTGTGAACATATAAGTATCTCATATACTCTATGCAACATAATTAATGGTATGGATGGATGCTTGTGATTGTGTGTACCTGGTCAATGGTGTTGATATTGTTCTATTGGAAGTCATTGTACTCGTATAATAATATGTCTGAATTGAATTGCATGTGTATTGCGTGTATGAGCAGGAGGACCCCGCGTTTTGTCTTAATGGATTAAAGAAATAGTACAATCGATTTCTTCTTGTGAATACAACTTTAGATATATCAATATGTTGTGCCTCATGGGTGCGTAGCAAAGTATTGCTATAGTGCGATACCTGTGAAAATAAAATAGGTTTATAGACTAAGAATGCACAATAACCCTAGGAGGAATGAAAATCGAGTCCTCAGGTAGGCATGGGAATGTCTCAGTGCCTGAGAGAGGCCTATGTGAGGTTTAGAGAGTCTTAACTCTTCCATGGAATCCCTTGTCCTGGTATAGGCAGTTCGTAAGAAATGAATCTCCACCTAAAGTGGTGAAGTAGGAATGCTTTAGTAGTTTTCCGGAGCAAGGCGAGAGCTCTTAAAGGCATGGTAAGACCTTAGAAAAGACTTAGAAGAATTTATTGAATGGCTAAGTCTAGATCCAGAATGATAATATGTATAAAACCCATGTTTTGAGCCTGAAGGAATCACAACCGTTGGATTGGCATAGCGAATAGATCTCGACCCTTCGTCTGAGTAGGCTATGATGCATGGAGAGTTGTATTCCGAGGCAATGATAGTCGTCGATCCATTGGAGTATGGAAGTAGCATATCTACCACAGTTGGATCTAGCTGCCATTATATCATAGTGAAATCTGTTGAAAAGAGTTGGTCGGAGTGGACTTTCGGAAGGAACCCTCGAGCGGTCACAAAAAAAAGCTACGAAGAAGAAACTACGAGGTTGAGTATAGACCATAGATCTAGAAGTAGACAAGTTTAACCTTAGTTGTTGATCATCGGGGGTCCCACTTAGTAGGTCAAGGTGGAAGAGCGAGACGATATTGACCAGGAGCGTCGACATGTTGACGCATGTCGATAGTTGATTGGTCGACGAGATGGGTGCGGGTCTAGCTGGATAAGAGAGCATGTAGACCATTGATCAAATCTCAACCATTGGTCGTGGGAATCGTGAAAGCATCTATGTCGTCCATCGCAGGGGGTCCTTCAGAGTAGTTTGGTTCACCAGAATGAAAATACTTTGATGGGAGAACTCTGAGAGGAGATCTGGACCGTTGATTTTCCATGAACAAAGGAACTCTGAGAGGACATTTGGGTCGTTGATCTGCCGTGATCAGAGGAACTCCAAAAGGAGATCTTGACTGTTTATCTCCTACCAAAGGGCTTAAGAGGGTGATGTGGATGGTGCCACATGTCAAGCAAGGGTTGTGCCATGTGTCATGATGACTTGGCACCTATAGGTGAGAATATGTGGGAAGACAAATGGCACATGTTAGGTGGCAAGGGTGCCACGTGTCCAACAAATATTGTGCATGTATCAAGGTGACTCATGGTTCTTGAGATAGAACCTCATGTTGAGTTATGAATACAACATGTCACCTTAGGTGGAAGGCAGTGGTAGGGCCATGTGTCAGGACAAGTGGAAGTTAGTGTATCCTCATGGGCGACGCATGTCACAAGTGGAATGGTTGACGAGACAAAAGTGGTCCGCGGAGGACCTAAAATCCTTTATAACATAGACCATGAGCTAGATAGTTAGATCTAGACATGGTCAGATCTCGACCATTCGTCAGAGTTTGAAAGGTTAGCAAGGTCGTGTGATGGCCAAAAATGTCGACGATGACACAAGCTTCGACGACTTGAGGGGAGACGTCGATCTGTTGATGTGCAAGAGAGATCTCCGTTGTTAGTTTCCTTGTGACCTGTCCAAGAGAGCTTGACGTAATGATGAAGTGAGGATGCCAACATGGTAGACAGTGTCGCTGAGTAGTGACATATGTCACTATGTAATTGGTCGACAAGACAAAAGTGGGCCCCGTTGGGCGAGGAGGTCCTCTAGACCTTCATTTTATTTTTGGTTGTTGAATCTACGAGCCAATGAATATGGACCATCAATGTCTAAGGTATCGTCATTCGCGGTAGTAGGATGGTGAGTTAGGAAAATGAATATGACAAAATAGATCGATGACACATTGAAAGCCGTAGATCTCGATGGAGACACGACGATGAGATATGGACTGTTGATCCAGGCGTAATGTCATCGGGGCGTAAGAGATCGGACTGATAAGCGTTGGTAAGGAACGTCGATGAGGATGAAAGGATAAGAATATCTGGACTGTTGGTCGAAACAAGGTGGAGATTCAATATCAACCATCGATCTTCTATGGGCCCTGCCCATCTATTCTAGAGGTGGAAAAGGGACGAGGGTTAATTTTTGTGCTAGTTAGAATTTTTGACTCAACCAAAACCATTGGATGATCAACACGAGGACCGTCGGATTGGGGACGTCATATGGGAGGGGTATTAACCCCCATGTAAGTTGGCATCGTCGACTCAACCAAAGTTGTTGGACGAATGACGTGGGGACCATTGGATCTGGTGCAGTACTGATATGGGATTGTCGTCAAAACTTTTAGTATTGGGGAGTTTGAGGCTCCATGGGAGTAAAACCCTGGAAACAATGAAGATAGGTCAAGAGATTGGACGTGTGAACTTAATGTGCCCGGTGGTAGATGCAACATCGGATGACATGAGTATTAAGAGGCCACATGGTAGTGAGGTGGCCGCGAACCAATGGAGGCCCGAGAAATTTGGGAGGCCATAAATTTTGATCCAGAGCTTGGTTTGGAGCATGGTGACAGTTGTTTGACAACTCTTGATGAACAGAAGACAATGGTGCCCTCGAGAAGAGATATTAAGATGATGGAGAAAAATTGAAATTTTACTACCCCATCCCTTAAAAGGGTACTTAGGGGGTTGGGTGTATTACAAAGTGGTATCAGAGCAGGCTATGACACTAGGCTTGCATGGGCCGGATAATAGTCATAAAGGACTGATATAATAAGGCCAAGATGATCCTTTTAGAAAGAGTTTCTCTGCATTTAAAAGCTTGTTTGCTATCTGCAAAAATTCCTTGAGGAGGATAGCAGATTAAAATCGTACCTTGGAAATTCTTGTTGAATTACAACAGATGAATCACGTTGTTCTTTTGATAAACTAATAACTACTTTTATAGGAGTAGGAATAAGCAGATAGGAATTAATGGTAAGACCTAAATGCAAAAAAGTGAAGAAAGGGTGGAATCCTATTATGGGATTGTATGAGTGAACTGGCAGTGGTAATATTGCTTGTAAATACGCACTGTTAGACCCCTGTCCATTGGGATTGTTGTTTATATAAGGGCTAAGAATCTTGTGAGAAATCCCTTGTGATTGAAGGAATTTGGTATGGATTGATAGTACCCTTGGAAATATTAAGTACTACTTAAATAAAAGACTAAAGCATGTTTGTATAAGTCCTCATGTCTAGAGGATTGATGAAAATTTGTAAGGTCAATTTGTTTGACTTACAATGAATGAAATTTGTTGTTGAGATAATCTTATCAAGCAAAAGAAGGAGGAGTCCTTTGGACTGTTGATGATCCTCATAAAAGAGGGAAATGGCTTGATTATATGAACCAATTTATGAGCTCATGGCTCCACGAAGAAATGTCTGCATGCCTATCGACTTGAGTATTTATTTATGCATGAAAACATAAGATGTGAATGTGCTGTAAGCATGTATTTAACATGCAAATAGACATAATATAACCTGTAGTGGGTTGCAAGGTATGGTCTGTTGATGGGCCAATTTGGTCAATAATGACCCGATGTCAGTAGGAAAGCTGACAACATGAGCAAAAATGTCGATACTGATGTTTGCATACAGACTTATGAAGATAGGTCTGTAAAGATTAATGAGATACCAATACAAGGTCTGATTAAGGAAGTGTTGGAGCATTTTTATATGACCGATGGGTTAGACTAACATCTAGAGGTGGATGGTAGCCATATGGATATGGCTTGGTATGCTCAAGTAGCAGTGAGAGGGAATCTAGAAAAGGATTCCCTTGGTAAAAATACATGTGGACCAATAATGGTTTGAGGCATGAAGAGAAGCTAGATTGGTTGTCTTGTTGCCTTGGGCACGGTTGAAATTTTCCATATTGTATTTCTTGATTTTGGAATACTTCTATAACAATTGAGGCAAGAATGTTTTCTTGCTAGTGGTTGTCATGTAGAAACGAAAACATAATTATGAACATGCCTGCGAGACTTGCCATGTGAAACTTGTTAGTTGTTTGGCCATAAACTCTCAACAGAGAAGGATGATGCTGAGATCAAATAACTAAATAGTAATGGTATAAGAATGTGCAAGTGATGCACCTGTATGATGTATGAAAGTATGTATGACATATTGAGCAAGGAGGCAGTAAGGAAAGGAGAGTGCTTTCCTGGACTAGATAATGCCATGGCTGCATGGATGACCCTTTGTTGGAGGGTCTGAGTATCTTATTTAGATAATAACTGGAGGAAGTATGTCATTCCTCAAAAAGAGCTAATATGAAATGAAAAAAGAGAAAGAATCAAGCATGACCCTTTTGTTGGATTTTATATTGTAAAGAGGGAAACCTAAGTATGGTTATATATGTAAGATTGGTCATGTAAATGTCTGTGAGCTCCCATCAAAACTGAATGAATGAGGTAAAAATGTGCAAGCAAAGCACATACATAATATATATGTATATACATATATGCTAGAAGGCATGATGCAAATGAGAGGATAGTAAGGTAAGAATTGTACTTGCCAGGATTGAATAAATATGATGAATGCATGACCGACTCTATTATGAAGAGTCATGACTATTTTGTTTTGAATAATAACTCGAGGAGGATGTGTTCCATCTCCTCAGGAAAAGCTAGTATAAATTGATGAAAGAATAAAGGAGTAAGGATGCTCTGTTGTCATGATAAGAGACATTATGGTTATGCCTTTGAGGATTGCATGAGAATGACTGTGAATAATCACAAATTAAAATAATTTGTAAAGAAATATGCAAATTGTGCCTATGGTAGACACACTAAACATTGGTGCATGTGGTTAAATGTATGAAATAATAGTTTGAAAGCAAACCGACAACCTAAAAATATAGGTTTGAATATATATTTGGAATGCATCATAAGAATGCATGCTTATATTCCTTATGGAATATTGGATAGAACTTTGAAATAATAAAGCTAAGGTTGACTCAAGATTGAGGTCGTTCCAAACCATTTGGATATGCAATAAGGAAGTTGCATGTTGAGACAGTTCCATGTGGAGGAAATGTGTAAGAACTATGTCATAAGAACAAAGCTATAACCTTGATGACGAATGTGAGTTGGGAAGTGGGATGCAAGACCTATTTATATAACAATCCTGGATTACATTCTAAAATATAATGCATGCATAAGGAAAATGAAAATGAAGTTAACCTATCTGATTAGTGAATGTGCAAAATGCACGGGTTCATGATTAAATTGTGAACCAAGATCTTGTTGTTGTAACATGTTGAATTACCAGAGAAAGTCAAGATAAAAGTGATGAAACTTGGCTAAAATTACTCAAGGAATAGAGCAGGAAAATCCCAAAAGGGATAAAATGTAGAAGCAAATAAGGAAGAAAGGAGGATGAATACTTTTCTCATTTTAAAATGATGAGTTGCTTAACAAAGTTGTAAGCCTTAAGAGAACAACTGTGAAAACAAGTACAACTGGTAAAAGGAAAATAAACCAATAAGTATGTTTAAATCAATAGGCTTGGTTGAGCCATGTTAAGTAAAGACAGTGAGGCCTTGGAATAACTCATCTGGACTGAAAGTCCCAGGATGTGTAGAAGGAGTTGGAAAAAGGGAAAAGTCCCTTGAATCCTTTCTTGTTGTTTATGGTGTTTTTCTGGATGAAAAATTGATATGATAATGTATGTAAGTGTTTTGACATGAGAATGTTGATAGCTGCATGATTATAAAGACAACTAACATATTTTTATGTTTACACTCAAGAGAGAACATTGAGGATACTATGACATAGTGCATAGAGATATTTTGGGGCATATCTAAAAATGCTTTATTGATTTAAATTCTATAATACATGCATTTGCATTTTACATGACAACTGATATGATTGTGAATGTGATGATGCATGCTATATGTAGGAAAATATTGGAGATGTTGGGGAAGACAACTGCCAATGATGGACAACCTCAGGTAGAGGATAATTACAAAAAGATTGCTGATAGAAAAGAATGTTGAAGGGACTTAGGAGCCCCCATGAAGCATCATTGATGAGGTAATATTAGAAAATGTGTTGGCAGCCAGGACACGTATAAAAGTGTTCATGCCTATGTGGCATAAGGTTTGAAAGGGATTGGGTAAGAATCCCTTCTGAAATATTTTATTATTTTAATGATATGAAATTGATTTTGAATGGAGGTTGTATGCCATTTATACCTGAGTAGAGTAAGATTCAGGAAGAAGAACCCAAATGATGAGAGGTATGAACCTTGACAACCAGGGATGATTAAGATCCTTGCAATAAATTTCTTGAACAAATGTGTCATGAACACATTGACCCATCAGGAATGATTGGGAACGAAAGTGCTCATAAGTAGCACATTGATTGAATGCATTGAGGAAATGCATGTATGCATGAGAGGGCAGATAATGGACTTCCCAGTATGGAAGGAGGACCTTCCAATATTTTACAGAGTTGTAATGATGGTAGAAAGAGGAATTGGGTGGCCATGAATGTTTGCACCCTAGTTACTAGTGAAGAAAGAATCCTTGAATGCATTCATGATAAACATTCAGATTTATGTGTGCTGATTTGAGGCTATGATAAGCTCAAAGAAGGAAGAACAATCTTGCTATAATAATGAATGTGGAAAGAAATTCTATGTGGTGAGAGGTTGGATGAGTTCCAAAACACCATGGCAAGAGTGCATAACATGAAAAGTAATAATCTAAAACCAATGCAAGGGTGCATTGTGTGTGAATGTGGCCATGGGAATTGACACATTGGTTAAATTCATTTAATGTTGAATTGAATTTGGAAAATTTTGGTATGATGAAATGATGCATATGTAAGGAATGATGATTCCTTTTGTTTTAGATAAAGATGATGTAGCTGTTAGACTGTACAAATCAAGAATTGTTTGTGAGGCCATTGTAAATTTGCAATGATAATATACATGCATGAGAAACTAATAGTTTGTTTGGTTGTGTAAAGATTGAATTGCAGGAAGGAGGGTCTTGGAAATGACAATACTGTAAGCCCATGAGGAAGACCAATGCATGTTGGTTGTAAAGAACCAAACTGTTATGAGAAGGAAATCTCATGCTAGTGAACTCCAGTTCCAATATGGAACAGATCCAAAAATGAAATGAACTTGTGAATTTGAAAATTTATGGGTGACAAATTTGGGAAGATTTTTTGAATGAAAATTAATGAAAACATCTCACAAATTTATGTATGCATGTGAATAGAGGTGAGATGAAAAGATATGTCCAGGGAGGAAAAATGATGGTTGTCAAATAATAAAGCATGAAAGAGGGCTATTGTTGCGACAAAAGAATTTGTGATAAGTCATGATCACCATAAAGAATGTTGTGTTGTGGTAACAGGGGCCAAAGGGATGCTTTCAACAGAGCAAAACATAGGGACAACTTGACAAAGAAAGCTTGGGGGATGCTTCAACTATAAGACTCAGGGAATTCTCTGAAACTCTTCTTGTGCAAGAAATATTGGGTAGGAAAGATGGATCACCCGAGGTACTGTATAACAAAGAAGGGGTTGCCTTAGCTTGAGCCCAAAAGGCAAGTGACCACAAGGAAGGGGAGAATTCGATAGATCATGTGAAAGACTCGGTGGAGTCTTTAAAATTTTGTCATCTGTTGGATGATATCATGCCCATAATGGGTATGACAAGGAAAATAGTGAGTCGAGTAAATATGACAACCATATGGATGTAGATCCATGAACTACACAGATAAGTACTGTGTTGATATGTGAATTTTTCCCCTTGAGTTATGAACAACAATAAAATGTTTTTGCATGAAATTAAACTTAATATGATTTTTGTTTGGAATTATTGTAGGCATATGCTAAATTCCAAGAGTTTGGAAAGGACCATATCAAGAAGAAGAAAACATTGATGAAGTTGCTGAAAGTTAATGACATGGCATGTGTTACTGAAAAGAACAATGAGAACGATGTTCCTTTAAGGGGGAGGGGATTGCAAAACCCATGTTTCCCCCAACATGTAATTAATCATGTTTAATGATTGCCATGAAATGGCATGCAAACAATGTAAATGTATTATTGTTTATTTGTAATTGCCAACAACTGACAATGGGGGTGAAGCCTTGAGTATTGTCCATGATACCACTAGAGGAAACCTAGAGAGGGGGTTCATTATGACAAGATGACCCAAACTTCCTTGCTGAGATATTTTGTAATATTAAAAATTCTAGTTAGTCCCGATGACAAGGCAAGTCAGTTAATGAAAAAATGATTGGTGGTTGAGAAACCGAACACCTCAATGAATGGGGGTATGGGAATACTTGGCCAAGAAAATAGAAAATGCGAGCCAGGGGGTACCACCGAGTACCATATCACACTTCCCAAGATGAACCATGTGGAAACCAGGTGCCTTCTGACAAAATATAGGGGACAAGTTGAGAACCTTCCCTAGTATTTTTACGTGTAGGATATGCACAAGGAAAAAGAGAGAAGTTTGAGCCTCCAAAAGGGAAGAGGGGAGTCTCAGAGAAGGGAGCTAGTCACAAGAATGGTCTGAGAACCAATAATCCATCCTAAGCTTAGCAAGATTCATGCTAGGAAGGAATATGATAAACCTCGAAGACGCCTGAGCTAGGAGGGAGAGATGCCGTGAGAGAATGCATGAATAAGTGTAGAGAGTCCCCTGGTGGTAGCGTGGCTTGGCATGGGGGTGGACTTCAACCGAAGTGACTAAGCATGCATAGATTATGGTTGGGTGGAAAGGTGAACACCCACAGTCAGTTGGTTGGCTACACCTTGTGAACAGATAAGTATCTCATTTTCTTAGTGTAATAGAATTAATGGTATGGCTGGATGCCTGTGATTGTGTGTAATTGTGTATACCTGGTCAATGGTGTTGATATTTCTCTATTGGAAGTCATTGTACTCGTATAATGATATGTATGAATTGAATTGTACGTGTATTGCGTGTATGAGAAGGAGGATACTACATTTTATCTTAATGGATTAAAGAAACAATACAATCGATTTCCTCTTGTGAATATAATTTTAGATATATCGATATGTTGTGCCTCCTAGGTGCGTAGAAAAGTATTTCTATAGTGCGATACCTATGAAAATAAAATAGGCTTATAGACTAAGAGTGCACAATACCCCTAGGATGAATGGACAACATGTCCTAATATAGGCATGGGAATGTATCAGTGTCTGAGAGAGGCCTTTGTGGGGTTCATAGAGTTGTAACTCTTCCGTGGAATCCCATGTCCTGTTATAGGCAGTTTGTAGGACGTGAATCTCCACCTAAAGTGGTGAAGTAGGAATGCCTTCGTAGTTTTTCGGAGCAAGGTGAGAGATCTTAAAGGCATGGTAATACCTTAGAAAATAATTAGAATAATTTATTGAATGGATAAGTCTAGATACGAACTGATAATATGTATAAAACCCATGTTTTGATCTTGAAGGAATTGCAACCGTTGGATTGACATAGCAAATAGATCCCGATCCTTCATCAGAGTAGGATATGATGCATGGAGAGTTTGATTCAAAGTCATTGATAGCCATCGATCCATCAGAGCACGGAGGTAGTATATCTACCATCATTGGATCTAGCTTCCATTAGATTGGGGTGAAATCCGTTGAAAATATTTGGTTGGAGTATACTTTTGGAGGGAAACCTCGAGTGGTCACAGAAAAAAACTCTGAAGGAGAAAATCCAAGGTTACCGTAGATATAGAAGTAGGTAAGTTTAAGCTTAGTCGTTGATCATCGGGGGGTCCCACTTAGCAGGTCAAGTTGGAAGAGTGAGACGGTGCTGACCAAGAGCACCAACATGTTGACGTGTTTCGATAGTTGATTGGTTGACGAGATGAGTGCGGTTCTAGATGGATAGGAGAGCTTGTAGACCATTGATAAAATCTCAACCATTGGTCATGGGAATAGTGAAATAATCTACACCGTCCATTGCAGGGGGTCCTTTGGAGTACTTTGGTTCACTATAATGTATATAATATGATGGGAGAACTCCGAGAGGAGATCTAAACCTTTGATTTGTTGTGAATGGAGGAAATTTGAGAGAAGATCTGGGCCATTGATTTGCCATGATCGAAGGAACTCTGAAAGGAGATCTAGACTGTTGATCTCCTACCAAAGGGCTTCAGAGGGTGACGTGGATGGTGCCACGTGTCAAGCAAGGGTTGTGCCATATGTCATGATGACGTTTCACCTATAGGTGATAATTTGTGGGAATACATATGACACATGTCATGTGGCAAGGGTGCTACGTTTCCAACATATATTGTGCCATGTGTCAAGGTGACATAGAACCCTGTGTTGAGTTATGAATTCCACATGTCACCCCGAGTGGAAGGCAGTGGTAGGGCCACGTGTCAATATAGGTGGAAGTTAGCGTGTCCTTAGGAGATACGTGTGTCACCCCTCCCATATGATTTCCCTGATATGACAGAGACGCGACGATCAGATCTGGATCATTGATCTAGGTGTAATGTCGTTGGGACGTAAGAGATTGGCTTGATAGGTGTTGGTAAGGAACACCACCGATGATGAAAGGATAAGAATATATGGACCATTGGTCGACATAGAGTGGAGATTCAATCTCAATAGTCGATCTTTTGTGGGCCTCACTCCTCTATTCTAAAAGTGGAAAAGGGATGAAGGTTAACTTTCATGCTAGTTAGAATCACCGTCTCAATGAGAATCGTTGGATGATCGGTGCGAGGAATGCCAGATCGGGGACGTCAGATGGGAGGGGTGTTAACCCCCACGTAATTTAGCATCACCGAATCTGTAATATTCCAAATACAAAATAATATGCATAACATAAATAATTATCTAGAAATGGCAGATAAACAATGATATAACCAAAACAACACCACAATAATACCAAAATAATACCAGAATAACACCAAAAAAATAACTTTGATCACTGCGAGCAATGTTCATTTGCCTCTTCAAGGGGGAAACCTCCAGCATAGTAGAGCTCTATTACAATAATATCCAAGAAAAAACTTCTCATACCCTCTACTCCTATTTATACTAAATATGTCTATCCAAAAGAACAATCTAGAGGAAAATCCTTCTAGAAGCGAAAGCTTATATTAGGTCTTCTTACATTTGACTTATTCTTCCTTATTGCTAGGCCTTATTAATATTGACCTTTATTACATGGAAACATATTGTTCTATGTACATGAGGGGTTAGGTCCCTAACATATCCTCCCCCTTAAAAACAACCTTGTCCTCAAGGATTGAGATGAGGGAATTGCTGCAAAATGGTGGCTGGTTCCGAAGTGGAATCTGCCGGAGTTGTATCTTTCCACAACACTTCCTTGATGGTGCACTGATGTAGATGATGCTCATGCTAGTCCAAAACTTCTTGTGGCTGTAGCCATATGGAGCCTTCTTCGTCCAACCTGGGAAGGTTGGTTTGAGTTTGACACTTAGTTTCAATCGCCTTCTTTAAGCAGGAAACATGAAAAACAAGATGGAGCTTAGAATGAATGGGAAAAGCTAACTGATAGGCCACTTGTCCCACACGCTTGAGAACTATATAAGGACCATAAAATTTGGGCACCAGTTTTTGACAATGGTCAGCCTTGAGGGAATTTTGCTTGTAAAGTTGCAGTTGAAGAAACACATGATCTCCTTCTACAAATTGACGTTCAGAGCAACCTTGATTTGCTTGTTTCTTCATGCGATTTTGGGCCATGACCAAATTCTCTTTGAGGGTATGGAGAATAGCCTCTCAAAATGTAAGCATTTGGTCAACCGCCTGGACCTTCGAGACACCTGGAAAGTATGAGAGAACTGAAGATGGATTTTGTCTATATACCGCTTCAAAAGGATTCATGTGGGTAGATGTATGGTAAGAGTGTTGTACCACCATTCAACTAGTGGTAACCATTGAGCTCACTAATTTTTCCTTTCCGGTGCAAAACAACTCAAATATGTTTCCAAACACTTGTTGAAAACTTTTGTTTGACAATTAGTCTGGGGATGATAAGCTGTGCTGAGATGCAATTGGGTGTCTTGTAGCTTGAAGATTTATGGACAAAAATTGCTGGTGAAAGTTGGGTCGCGATAAAAAACAATAGAATGAGGCATTCCATGAAGCTTGAAGACCTGATCCATGAAAAGTTGAGCCATAGTGGAGGCTGTAAATGGGTGTTGAAGAGCACAAAAATGAGCATACTTGGAAATACGATCAACTACCATCACAATGACTGATTTATTGCCTAATTTAGGTAAGCCTACAATAAAATCCATAGAGATATCCCTCCAAATAGTAGGTGGAATCGAAAGCGGTTGTAGTGTGCTAAGGGATTTCACTATTTCTCCCTTGTTGAGTTGACAAACATCACATTCGACCACAAAATTGCGAATGTCTTGTTTCATACCATCCTAGAAAAAATAACATTTGACCTGGTCATAGGTTTTGGTAAACCCTGAGTGCCCAATGGTGGGTGTAGCATAAAGCTCAGAAAGTACCGTGGATTTAAGTTTTGACTATTTTCTTAAATAAAAATGGCCTTTGCATCGAAGCTCATCATTGAGCCAAGAGTACCCTAGGGAAACTGGATAATTGGCCTGCAATTGATGTATCAGATGCACAATTTTTGGATCGTGTAGCCGTTCCTGGAGAACAACTTGGACACAATTTTGTACAATGAAGGAGAGAGAAAAAAGGGACCCTTCCTCTTCATATCTTCTGGAAAGTGCATCAACAACCACATTGTCTTTGCCTTTCTTGTAAATGATCTCATAATCATATCCAAAGAGCTTAGTCACCTATTTTTGTTTCTTTGGGGAGGAAAGGCGTTGTTTTAGAAAATACTTGAGGCTTTGATGATCTGTATTAATTTGAAAGTCTTTCCCCAATAGATAAGGGCGCCAAAGATCCACAACATGCAGAATAGCCAACATTTCCTTTTCATAGATTGATTTTCCCAAATGTCGCTCTGAAATTTGTTTGCTGGTAAAGGCCAAAGGCCAACCCTCTTGCATGAGGGTTGCTCCAATCCCTTTTCCGGAAGCACATAGCCATCTTTAAGGTTTGAAAATCCTGAAGAGTTGCTGGAGTCCAAGTGAAAGAATTATTTTTAAGTAGAGCAGTTAGAGGTGCCTCTCTCACTGCCACAATCTTTCCATAAGTCTTAGAAAAATTCCAATAATAACTTGTTAAACCCAGAAATCCACGCAAGATTTTGAGAGTCTTTGGGTGAGTCCAATATTTCATAGCTTTAATATTTTTAGGATCCACCCTGACACCGACCTTGCCAACAATATGACCCAAGTACTCGAATTCTGAGGTGCCAAAAGGACATTTAGATTTTTTGAGGAAAAGTTGGTTCTGAGAGAGTAGATGGAGAAATTGATCCACATGAGTAAGATGGGATGTCCAGGTTTTACTATATATGAGGATATCATCAAATAAAACTAAGACAAAACGATGGAGAAAAGGACAGAAGACATGATTCACGAGGCTTTGGAAAGTGGAGGGAGCATTACACAAGACAAAGGGCATGACCAAAAACTCATAGTGGCCCTCATGAGTTATAAATGCAGTCTTAGGAATGTATTCCTTGTTCATACATATCTAGTGGTAGCCGGAACGAAGATCAAGTTTAATAAAGAACTGGGCTCCACTCAATTCATCCAAGAGGTCATCAATGACAGGAATGGGAAATTTGTCTTTAATGGTGAGTTTGTTGAGGGCACGAAAGTCAGAACACATGTGCCAAGAACCTTATTTCTTAAGGACCATGACTACAAGAGAAGAGTAGGGGCTCATACTAGGGCAGATAACACTTGCGTTGAGCAATTCTTGAACAATTTTCTCAATTTCATTTTTTTGGAAAAATTGATGATGATAGGGGACAGATATTGGGAGGAAGGCTTCCGAGGACAAGGAGAATGGAATGATCATGAACACTACGGAAAGGAGGGAGTCCCTCGAGAGTCCCTCGAGAGTCCCTTGGGAGTCAATCTATTGTGGGTCTCACTCCTCTATTCTAAAAGTGGAAAAGCGATGAAGGTTAACTTTCGTGCTAGTTAGAATCACCGACTCAACGAGAATCATTGGATGATTGGTGCGAGGACTGTCAAATCGAGGACGTCATATGGGAGGGGTGTTAACTGCCATGTAAGTTAGCATCACTGAATATGTAATATTCCAAATACAAAATAATATGCATAACATAAATAATTAGCTAGAAATGGCAGATAAACAATGATATCACCAAAACAACACCACAATAATACCAAAATAATACTAGAATAACACCAAAAAAAGAACTTTGATTACTGAGAGCAATGTTCACTTGCTCTTCAAGGGGGAAACCTCCAATAGAGTAGATCTCTATTACAATAATATCCAAGAAAAAACTTCTCATACCCTCTACTCCTATTTATACTAAATATGTCTATCCAAAAGAACAATCTAGAGGAAGATCCTTCTAGAAGCGAAAACTTCTATTAGGTCTTCTTACATTTGACTTATTCTTCCTTATTGCTAGGCCTTATTAATATTGACCTTTATTACATGGAAATATATTGTTCTACTTACGTGAGGGGTTAGGTCCCTAACATGTCCTCCCCCTTAAAAACAACCTTGTTCTCAAGGCTTGAGATGAGGGAATTGCTGCAGAATGGTAGCTGGTTCTGAAGTAGAATCTGTCGGAGTTGTATCTTTCCACTGGAATAACACTTCCCTGATGGTGCGTTGATGTATATGATGCTCATGCTGGTCCAAAACTGCTTGTGGCTGTAGCCAAATGGAGACTTCTTCGTCCAACCCGGGAAGGTTGGTTTGAGTTTGGCACTTAGTTTCAATCACCTTCTTTAAGAAGGAAACATGAAAAACAAGATGGAGCTTATAATGACTAGGAAAAGCTAACTGATAGGCCACCTGTCCCACACGCTTGAGAATGGTATAAGGACCATAAAATTTGGGCACTGGTTTGTGAAAATGGTCAGCCTTGAGGGAATTTTGCTTGTAAGATTGCAGTTGAAGAAACACCTTATCTCCTTCTACAAATTGACGTTTAGAGTGAAGTTGATCTGCTTGTTGCTTCATGTGATTTTGGGCCATGACCAAATTCTCTTTGAGGGTACATAGAATATCCTATCGAACTGTAAGCATTTCGTCAATCGCCTGGGCCTTCGAGACACCTGACAAGTATGAGAGAAATGAAAGTGGATTTTGTCTATATATCGCTTCAAAAGGAGTCATGTGGGTAGATGTATGGTAAGAAGTGTCGTACCACCATTCAACTAGTGGTAACCATTGAGCTCACTGATTTTTCCTTTCCAGTGAAAAACAATTCAAATATGTTTCCAAACACTTTTTAACAACTTTTGTTTGACAATCAGTCTGGGATGATAAGCTGTGTTGAGATGCAATTGGGTGCCTTGTAGCTTGAAACGTTCTTGCCAAAAATTGCTGGTGAAAGTTGGGTCACGATAAAAAACAATAGAATGAGGCATGCCATGAAGCTTGAAGACCTGATCCATGAAAAGTTGAGCCACAATGGAGGCTGTAAATGGGTTTTGAAGAGCACAAAAATGAGAATACTTGGAAAGACAACCAACTACCACCACAATGACTGATTTATTGCCCGATTTAGGTAATCCTACAATAAAATCCATAGAGATATCCCTCCAAATAGTAGGTGGAATCGGAAGTGGTTGTAGTATGCCAAGAGCTTTCACTATTTCTCCCTTGTTGCGTTGACAAACATCACATTCAACCACAAAATTGCGAACGTCTTGTTTCATACCATCCTAGAAAAAATAACGTCTGACCTGGTCATAGGTTTTTGTAAACCCTGAGTGCCCAACGATGGGTGTAGCATGAAGCTCAGAAAGTACTGTGGATTTAATTTTTGACTATTTACTTAAATACAAACGACCTTTGTATCGAAGCTCATTATTGAGCCAATAATACCCTAGGGAAACTGGATAATTGGCCTGCAATTGTTGTATCAGATGCAAAATTTTGGGATCGCGTAGCCATTCCTAGAGAACAACTTGGAGCCAATCTGGTACAGTGAAGGAGAGAGAAAAAAGGGACCCTTCATCTTCATATTTTCTGGAAAGTGCATCAACAACCACATTATCTTTGCCTTTCTTGTAAATGATCTCATAATCATATCCAAAGAGCTTAGTCACCCATTTTTGTTGCTCTGGGGAGGAAAGGCGTTGTTCTAGAAAATACTTGATGCTTTGATGATCTGTCTTAATTTGGAAGTGTTTCCCCAATAGATAAGGACGCCAAAGATCCACAACATGCAGAATAGCCAACATTTCCTTTTCATAGATTGATTTTCCCAAATGTCGCTCTAAAATTTGTTTGCTGGTAAAGGCCAAAGGCCGACCCTCTTGCATAAGGATGCTCCAATCCCTTTCCCGGAAGCACATAACCATCTTCAAGGTTTGAAAATCCTGAGGAGCTACTGGAGTCCAAGTGAAAGAATTATTTTTAAGTAGAGAAGTGAGAGGTGCCTCTCTCACTGCCACAATCTTTCCATAATTCTTAACAAACTTTCGATAATAACTTGTTAAACCCATAAATCCACACAATATCTTGAGAGTCTTTGGGTGAGGCCAATCTTGCATAGCTTCAATCTTTTTAGGATCCACTCTGACACTGACCTTGCCAACAATATGACCCAAGTACTCAACTTCCGAGGTGCCAAAAACACATTTAGACTTTTTGAGGAAAAGTTGGTGCTGAGAAAGTAGATGGAGAACTCGATCCACATGAGTAAGATGGGATGTCTAGGTTTTACTATAGATGAGGATATCATCAAAGAAAACTAAGACAAAATGATGGAGAAAAGGATAGAAGACATGATTCACTAGGCTTTGGAAAGTGGAAGGAGAATTACACAAAACAAAGGGCATGACCAACAACTCATAGTGGCCCTCATGAGTTCTAAATTCAGTCTTAGGAATGTCTTCCTTGTTCATACATATCTGGTGGTAGCCAGAACGAAGATCAAGTTTAGTAAAGAACTGGGCTCCACTCAATTCATCCAAGAGGTCATCAATGACAGGAATGGGGAATTTGTCTTTAATGGTGAGTTTGTTGAGGGCACATAAGTTAGGACACATGTGCTAGGAACCTTCTTTCTTAAGGACCATGACCACAGGAGAAGAGTAGGGGCTCATACTAGGGCAGATAACACCCGTGTTAAGCAATTCTTGAACAAGTTTCTCAATTTCATTTTTTGGGGAAAAGGGATGATGACAGGGATGGATATTGGGAGGAAGGATTATGGGGACAAGGAGAATGGAATGATCATAAACACCATGGGAAGGAGGGATTTCCTCGGGAGTGGAAAAAACCATTTGATGTTTAGAGAGGATGGATTGGAGATCCCGCGACACAGAGGGTGTCTCAGTGGATTGAATGACATGGAGTTGTGCAATAATTCCAGAATGACCTTTTTTGATCATCTTTTCCATGCGATGGGAACTAATGATATCCGGGGAACCAAAAATGATGCCTCCGAACTTATATTGTTGGTCCTCCTTGTCGAATTGCATGGTTAATTCCTTAAAATACATGAGAATGGGACCCAAAGTCCTTAGCCATTCTTCACCCAACACAATGTCACAATCGCCCATGTCGATAGAAAACATATGAGATTTCATGTGGTACTGACCAATTTGGAGATGCACATTTTCACAATGCTCTCCACATTTCATGGACCCGCTAATGGAAACCATGATTTGAAAATTATTGACGACATGGATATAGCAATTAGTTTCTTGGGAAATGTGGCGAAGAATAAAATTATGGGTGCTTCCACTATAAAAAAGAATGATGACCTTCCTATTCTTAATGTAACCAATTAACTTGAGGGTTTGGGGAGTAGAGAAGCCATTGAGAGCATTTAGGGAAATGATCGGTTCTACTTCGGGAGGGTTTGAGGGAGGGGTCATGTCAGTGGGTTAAGGTGACACAACCACAAGGGGAGCCTCAACATCGTCTTCCGAAACATCCTTCCAGAGGGCCATACAAATATTTTGTTCCTGCACTTGTGCCTAGGGAAATATTTGTCATCACAATTATAGCAAAGGCCTTTGAGTTGGCGTTCAACCATTTCTTCCTTGGTCAATTTCTGGATATTTAGTGGAGTAGAAGGAGGAGTGGGAGTGACTGGTTTAGTGCAAGGAATAAATGAGGGTTTTCAGTTTTGAGAAGAGAAAACTTGTTGTTCTTCCTTAGCTCTTTTAGTAGAGTCCACCCAAATCTAAGGCTGATCCATGAGGACATGGGCAAGAATCTCATCCTTGAGGCCACTGATAAAAAAATCTCCAAAAAAAGCATCAGACATGCCCTCTGTATGGAAAGCCAATCGCTCAAAAGAGGCTATAAAGTCTTCTATTGTGCCATATTGTTTCAACTTTGTCAAATGACCTAAATGGTTGGTATCAGTTTCAAAGCGTTCATAAATCTCTACCACAAAGTGTGTCCAAGCCACATACCCTTGGCAGGCATTTTTTCTCTATTGCCACCATTGCCAACGTTCTTGATCTAGATGGAGAACACCATACCAGAGTTTGGACAACTCATCTGTAATTCCATACAAAGAGAATTAATGTTCCATTTGAGTTACCCAACCAGTGGGATATGAGCCATCAAATTTTGTCACATTCACACACGAAAGGCGTAGGTCACGCTGAAAGTGATGGGGCTGAAAATTCTGGGAATAAGAGGAAGTTTCACATTCAGTTTGCAAAGGTGGGTCAGATGAGGGAAGATCTATAGGGATATTCAACTTGGTGCAGATCATCGTAGTTAAGGAGACAAACTGGGTATTGAAGGATTCAAGATGGGTAGCAAGGTCGTGTTTGAGGTCCTCTAATTTGGCGTCGATTGAGGAATGCATGTTTTTATTGACGGTGACAACATTGGCACTGAGCTGTCTCACTTCTTGTTGGGTTTTTGTTAAATTAGAGTGCAAGGAATTGAAGCGAGCTTCCAAGTATTGGCTATGGGTTTGGGCCATAATTAAGAGGGAACATGAAAAAGGGGCGGGTGGGACCACACAGAAAATGGGTTATGGGTGAAGTGTATCACAATGATCAGGGCGACGAGTGGAATCCAATGGGGTAAATCCCAAATAAGGGTGTTGGAAGGGGGTCGGGTCCACGAGAAAAACAATTTGCTGAAAAATGATAGATATGACTGTGATAAGGGCGAAGAGAGGAATCCAACGAGATAGGTCTCAAATAATGGTGCTGACAGGATTCCAACTTTTTTTTTTTTAACTCATGCAAAGTTATACTCTGATTTTAATAATACTGCAGTGACAAAATGCCCAAATGCTTAACAAGAATAAATGTGTAGTAATTTCGTAACCTGAATGTAGGAGACATAGTTGCGCGAAAATAGATCTTGTATGTTCTATTTTTGTTTCTGTCCCAAGGGTTAGGGTATTCAAGGGTTCTACAGATAATGGTTTCCCCTATGCTATAGCTCTCTGATATACATGCGGGGTCCAACAGTAGTACTCAGTCCAATATCTTAGGGAACCAACTAAGGAGGCTAGACCATGCTCTTATCCATACTACCCAACTATCCAGGTACTAGAGAGTATCTTCCCGAGTGTTGTTCTCGGTGGTACTATAACAGTTAGACGACTGATCGATTTATCTATGGAGGGCTTCTGGAGATCTAGGACGATCTATATATAGGTGTTGTCTGATGTGATACCACTTGAAGGGGTACCAACAGGGGTTACAAGGGTGGCCAACATATGTGCGCTTAAGTACCACTTGTATTTCCTGTGTTTATGAATCCCTGACCGGGATTTATGCGCGTAACGATAGATCTATGTAGCTTTAAGATGTCGAAATATGTCTCTACCCTGAAACAAATTTAACCCACAATTTTATATTGAGGAAGGTGCTCTGATACCACTTGTAATATTCCAGATATAAAATAGTATGCAGAACAAAAATAATTAGCTAGAAATGGTGGATAAACAACGATTTAACCATAACAACACCACAATAATACCAAAATAATACCAGAATAACACCAGAAAGAGCACTTTGATTACTGAGAGCAATGTTCACTTGCCTCTTTGAGGGGGAAACCTCCAACAAAGCAGAGATCTATTACAATAATATCCAAGACAAAACTTCTCATACGCTCTACTCCTATTTATACTAAATATGTCTATCCAAAAGAATAATCTAGAGGAAGATCCTTCTAGAAGCGAAAGCTTCTATTAGGTCTTCTTACATTTGACTTATTCTTCCTTATTGCTAGGCCTTATTAATATTGACCTTTATTACATGGAAATATATTATTCTACCTACATGAGGCATTAGGTCCCTAACAAAATCAACTAGAGCCATTAGATGAACGTCGTGGGTACCATTGTATCTGGCACAGTCCCGATATGGGATCGTCATTGGAACTTTTAATGTTGGGGTGTTTGAGGATTCGTAGGAGTAAAACCAAAACGACGACAAAGATAGGTTAAGGGATTGGACGTGTGAACTTAATGTTCCTAGTGGAAGATGCGACATCAGATTACATGAGTATTAGGAGGGCACATGGATTCCACATGGCAGTGAGGTGGCATTGGGCCAATGGAGGCCCGATAACTTTGGGAGGCCATAAATTTTGATCTAGAGCTCAGTTTGGAGCACGGTGACAGTCGTTGGAAAGATCTTGATGAGAAGAAGACAATGGTGCCCTCAAGAAGGGGTATTGAGATGATTAAGAAAAAGTGAAATTTTACTACCCTATCTATTAAAAGGTTGCTTAGGGAGTTACAATATACAATGTGGTATTTGATGCAACTAAGGTAGGATTATAACAAGACTCACAACCATTTGTCAAAGATAAACACACTTAGCTTGAAGAGATTTGTTTTGCCGCTTTTGACTGTGTAAGGTTTCTAGAATGAAGACATATTTAATATCTCTAACATCTTTCAGGGAATGTATCCCACTATTAATAGAAAAAATTGATGATCTAGGTGGATATCGGTGGCCACCCACCTTTTCCAACTGGCTCAAAACATTTTTCTGACAATTTTGGCAATTTACTATTTTTAGCAGTTTTAACTTCTGGGGCCATTTTGAGGGCCCAAATGAAGGTTTTTCAGGATCGAGCTTCTCAGTGATATCCAAAGGAATAATTGATCCCCCAGAATGAATCTCCTTGACGATACCTTTCCAACGGGCTATCATACGCCTAAAACGAAGATCGTATGCAAAAGTTACGACCTCAGGAAGTTGATGTACTAACTTAGCTAGATGGGGCCCACATGACGTTTGACGCTTCATATCCTAGGGTTAGGTTTTTGGATGTCTAGGGTTTTTTTCATTCCTTTTTACTGTTAAAAAGGCCTTCAGGGCCTCATTGTAATAATTTTCTGGCGAATGAGTGAAACCGTCATATCTCTTCTCAGAGATAAGCTGCCACCATTCCAACAAGCTTGTTTCCGTTGCATTTTACAGTTTCAACTTATTTACTTATTGAATAGAAAACCTGTTTTACTGTATCTCTGTTATTTTGTGTTAAGCACCTGTTAATAATCTGTAGTCATTTCGTTTTGCTCATAAAATCTAGATCAGTGGTATCAGAGCGGTCTGCTCCTTGTTGTCTTAATGCATGTCCCCAATGAGGTCAGAGTATAAAGAGTTGGGTCTCAAGCTTGTTTCTCTTGAGGAAAAAAGCTCTCACACGCCCAAGCGACCTCTCATGACAGGAGAAAAGAAAGATGTCGGGACATGAGATCCTTTAAAACTGTTTATTGAGGAATACCTCATGCAATAAAGGAACGAGATGATGGATAGTTTCACACAAATCCTTCGACGACTACCAACAAGCGACACATATTCTTCGAGCGGAGGTGCCGCCCCCTTCAAGGTACAAATAAACTTTGATATTCCTATATTTGAAGGTCATATAGATGCAGATGTTGTAGACAAGTGGTTGAATCTACTTGAAGGGTATTTTTCTGTCCATAACTTTTCAAATAGAGAAAATATTACTTTTGCGCTCCTCAAAGCCGTTCCCCATGTCAAAGATTGGTGGAAAACTTTCCATGAACAAAAGGAAATAGAGGAACCCTCATTATTTATAGTCATGACCACCTAAGAATCCTTCAGGGATTCTATTAAGGAACAATACTACCCTGTTGGAAGTTATGACGACTTGTATACCAAATGGACCACACTATGGCAAGAAAGAGACCAAGCAGTGCCAGATTTCACAAATAACTTCCATACCTTGCGCACCAAGATGGGTATCAAAGATTCAGAGCAACATCTGTTGTTCAAGTATCGCAACGTACTACATAGATACATCCATACCAAAATGGAATTTCTGGACATCTCATCCTTGGGTGCGACCTATCGATATGCTGTCAAAATCGAGCTGAAGCTCAAACAAAAGACGCGGAAATTTGGGCCTGGGAACCCCTCAAAACAAAATCCAGGAAAGGGCGGCCCCAACCCATAGAACAAAGGATAGAGAAAAGATGGACAGTATCAGGAAAACCAGTCCAAACCTCAAGCAAATAAGGACACTGGAAAGACAAAGAAATATACCGGGAAGTGGTGCGACTTCCATAAGAGCCCTAGGCATAACATTGCTGAATGCAACTCAAAGTAGTTGCTGGTGGCTGAAGTGAAAGCCTATGAATCATATGCAGGTTCTGACTCTGATCCAGAACCAGAAAGGGGAAGACAGATCATTGACATGGAACCTAGTGCCACCGTTGCTACCACCAAGCTCTAGCATGGTGAACCAGACGAGACAGAAGAAGGAGAATGCCTCTTCCATTCACAGATGTGGGTAAAAGGCACCGTGCTGCACTTCATCGTTGATAGCGTTATCCAGAAGAACCTCATCTCAGCAGAGGTCATCAAGCGGATGGCCCTGCCAACAACGCCGCACCCACAATTCTACACCATTGGATGGATCCACCAAGGAAGGGATCTCCACATCAACCAACAATGTCAACTATCGTACGACATCCAACCCTTCAAAGACAAGGTATTGTGTGATGTTGCTCCTCTCGAAGTTTGTGATGTTATTTTGGGCCAACCTTATTTATGGAAACGTCATGCTATATATGAGTCTAGGCCTCATAGTTTTATTATTACTTTGAACAGGAAATTGTACAGGATACCCGAGGTAGTCCCACCTAGTGCTATTTCCTTGATCTCTGCTAAGCAATGCAAGAAGGTCATCTCTCAGAAGGGGAAGTTTTTCTTATTCGTGATTCACTCTTAGAATAAGAGAAAGATCACAACCACATTCAGGGTCTCTATGATCAACCTCTCCACACAGCAGAAGCAAGTAGATAAGGTCATGGGAGAATACTCATATATCTTCTCCTCACCTACCGGGGTACCTCTTCACTGCCAGGTCAAGCACCCCATTGATTTGATCCCCGACGCACTGCTGCCCAATAGGATAGTCTATCACCTCTCTCTGTTAGAGAATGAGGATATCAAGCGACAGATCCAAGAACTGCTCCACAAGGTTCACATTCGTCCCAGCTCATCACCTTGCGGGAGACCAATCGTGCAGGTACAAAAGAAATATGGAACCTGGCGACTCTGCATTGATTATCGGGATCTGAATAAAATCACAGTCAGAAACTGGTACCCGATTCCCCGAATCGACGACCTCCTTAATCAACTCATGGGGGCCAAATACTTCAGTAAGATTGATCTGAATTCTAGCTACCACCAGGTCCTGATAGAACAGACAGATGTATGGAAAACCACCTTCAAGTCAAAGGACGACCTTTTTTAATGGTTGGTCATGCCATTTGGTTTGACAAATGCTCCAACCACTTTCATGAGGATGACGGACGATATCCTGCGACCATTCACCAATAATTTTGTAGTGGTGTATTTGGATGACATTCTCATTTACAACAAGACTTGGGCCGAATACTTGTAGCATATTCAACATGTTTTGCATACCCTGTGACAACACAAGCTATATTCCAACTTGGAAAAATTATCCTTTGACATGGACAGGGTCCATTACCTGGGATACATCATTGATTAACATGGCGTACAGATGGATCCAGCCAAGATCCAAGTCATCCGTGACTGGCCAGCCCCAACCACACTCACTGAGCTCCAGATCTTCTTAGGCCTTGCCAATTTCTACCTCATGTTTGTGTTGGGATTCTCCCATATTGCATGGCCCCTCAGCCAAATAACCAGGGGTGGTGGTAAGGTTAATTTTGCATGGGGCCAATCCAAAAACAAGCGTTCGATTATTTGAAGTAGCGCTTGTGCTCAACCCCAGTACTTTCACAACCAGACCTGCAACAACTCTTGATCGAGACAGATGCTTCAGACTATGCGGTGGGTGCTATTCTCACTCAACACGACCACCCCGTGGCCTATCATAGTGAGACACTATCAAATTTTTTTCGTAAGTACCCTACTTACGACAAAGAAATGTACTCCATTGTGAAAGCCGACCTCCAGTGGAGACATTACATTCTTTGGAAGGAGATATTCATCCACACTGATCATAAGCCAATGTAGTTCATGCAGACAGAAGCAAAATTGCAGAATGATTGCCATCAAAAGTGGTCCACATACTTGCAACAATTCCACCTCAACTTCAAGTATAAACGAGTAAGAACCAATTGCGTCACTGATTGCCTTAGCATACTGCCAGTCATGACACTCACCATGGTGCTAGACTCTTGCGACCATGAGACCTATGTATGGACCCAACTCTATGAGACATAACCGTACTTCGCCACCACCTACCAAATGTTGGGTGAAAATGTAGTTGTCGATAATTTCCATCTCCAGGATGGGTTGTTGTGTCGTCTGGGCCATATCTATGTTCCATCAAGAGAGAAAGTGAAGTTGATTTGGGAAGCCCACTACAGTCGGGTGGTAGGACACTTCAGTGTCAAAAAGGCAGTGGCGATTCTAGAGGAACATTTCTATTCACTGAAACTTCGACAGGAGGTCTGCAAGTATATCAGGTCCTGCACTGCTTGCGCTATTGTCAAACCAACCACTAAGAAATAGGGCTTGTACACCCCTCTTCCTACTCCTGACAAGCCATGGGAATCCATCTCAATGGACTACATGTCGGGCCTCCCATCCACCAAGCGGGGAAATGACTGTGTTTTTTTGGTTATTGATCGCTTTTATAAGATGGCGATTCTGGTTGCCTACAAGAAGAACATCACAACAGAGGCCACTGCCAAGCTCTTCTTTGAACGAGTCTGGGTACATTTTGGAATCCCACAAACCATTGTCTCATATTGGTACAGTTGATTTCTCAGCACATTATGGTCGAGCCTCTAGTCACTGTTGGACACCAAACTCACCAAATCCACGATCTTCCACCCCCAGACAAATGGCCAAATCGAGGTCATAAATCGAATGATTGTGCATATCCTTTGCATGTTTAATTCAAAGCACCCTCACACATGGTATGAGAGCCTTCCTTATGTCCAACATATCTACAACCGAGCCCTACAAAGCTCAACCAACCACAACCCCTTTCAGGTGGGGTTGGGATTCCAACCATTGGGTCCCATAGATGTTGCACTTCCCCTTGCGGTCACCTCGACCGACTCATCTCCTGCTCCAACTGAATTTGACAAAGCCACCCAGTTCATTGAGCAGATCCAAACACATCCTCCAACAGGTTCAGGATATCCTACATAAGTCCAATGACAAGTACAAGCAACGCCATGATCAACATTGGGTGCCACATAAGTTTCAGGTGGGTGACAAAGTTTGGTTGCACTTGTAGAACGAACGCCTTATAGGACCCCATTGGAAGCTTCACCCATTCCATTATGGGCCATACACCATCACCAAGTCCACGGGGGATAATTATTTTGAGGTCAACATTCCTCCTTTCCTTGGTCTGCACCCAGTGTTCAACGTGGATCTCCTTCGCCCTTATTTCCCACCATTATTGGACACCTCAGATGTAGCATAACAACTGACACCAACAGAGATCAACCCCGATTGCATACAACATGCATCCAGTGATCAGATTGTGGACACACAAATCAAGGGCACTCAACAACAAAGGATCCAACTTTATCAAGTCGTCAAAGCAAGACAACTCCTGCACCAAGGCAAGTGGCTCACCCGGGGCCAAATTCAGCAGAAATTTCCTCATCTGATGGGGGAACTAAATGAAATGGATAAAATTGCTTCCTAACAAGGGAGGATTGATCCAGGTCAATATTGGTGGCCACCCACCTTTTCCAACTGGCTCAAAACAATTTTTTGGTAATTTTGGCAGTTTACTATTTTTAGCAGTTTTAACTTCCGGGGCCATTTTGAGGGCCAAAATAGAGGTTTTCTAGGATCAAGATTCTCAATGATATCCAAAGGCATGTTTGAGCCCCAAAAATGAATCTCCTCGATGATACCTTTCCAATGGGCTATCATACGCCTAAAATGAAGATCGTATGCAAAAGTTACGACCCCAGGAAGTTGATGTACTAACTTACCCAGACGGGGCCCACATGACTTTTGGCACTTCATCTCCTAGGGTTAGGTTTTTGGATGTCTAGGGTTTTTGGCATTCCTATTTATTGTAAAAAATGCCTTCAAATCCTCATTGTAATAATTTTCTGGCGAATGAGCACAACCATCACATCTCTTCTCAGAGATAAGCCACCACCATTCTAGCAGGCTTGTTTCTGCTGCATTTTACAATTTCAACTTATTTGCTTATTGAATATAAAACCAATTTTACCATATCTCTGTTATTTTTTTTTAGTCACATGTTAATAATCTGTAGTCATTTCATTCTTCTCATAAAATCCGAATCAATTGAATTCCTATTATCAGTGATGAAATCTTCTTGCCTCCTTAGAGCTATGTGAATATCAATGGTCTCACACGATGGGCATCTCCAAGATTCCCATGGCCCATTCTAAAGGCACTACATAACACCTGTAAAAACCACCTACCACTACCCATTTCTAAGAGTCTACCATAATGATTAACTAGTCCCATTTCTAACATTCCTTCAGACAATTTACAATAGAACATAAGAATATCAATTTCAGAGATTGATCCACTAACCTTTTATTTTTCAACGCAGTGAGGAAGGGGTACCAAAGGATTTAAGAGGATAAGTAGACGAGATATAATTTCAGGCTGTTAAACCCAAAAATGACCCACATGAGAAGCATTGAACCAATAGGCCGAGAAAACTAGAACTACAAAGCCACCAAACAGAGTCGAGTGAACGTAAGACTATTAATTTCAAAGATTGATCCACTAACCTTTTTTTTTCAATGGAATGAGGAAGGGGTGCCAAAGGCTTTAAGAGGAGTAGTATATGAGCTACAATTCCAGGCCGCTAAACCAAAAAATGACCCCAATGAGAAGCATTAAACAAATAGGTTGATCAAATTATAACTACAGAGCCACCAAACAGAGTTGAGTGAACTAGGATGCGACGAGAGTAAAACATAAACCCATGAGAGTGAACCATGACCCATTTCAAGGCCGAAGGAAAATCCCCAATTCAAACCAGAATGGAACAAAGCAAGGGACTACAAAGAAATAATCCACAAAGATCCCCAAATTTCATACCTAAAGTCAAATCCATTATCCCACCTACAGTAAAACTCAAATTTGCGTGAAATTGATGAACTTTCTTCCATATTAAACATTGAGTGTGTGAGGGTACCACGAAGGTAATGCACCTTGGTGACCGTGTTTTATGGTTGAATCACCCTTATTGATTAATGTGCCATTTGTCTCTCATGAAACTCTAATACATGACTATGGATTAGAGCTTAAGATATGGGGGAGATTGAGACCCCACTTTTGTTCTTAAGGCACCATATTCCAGCTAAGCAGCCATATTTCCCAATTGATATGCATTTTGGTTGAGCTCCCTTAGGATATGGTAGTATTCAACGATTTTGAACCTATTTACTTCTTTTCTTATTCACTTAATAATTCTTAGAAGTTTTCCATCATTTAGAGAGGAGGCTCTAAGTAGTAATTTGATAACTAATGTTGAGTCCCCAATTGCAATAAATCTTTTGATATAAATTTCATCAAGAATCCTCAACCCTTGAAATAGAGCTAATGCCTCCCCTTGATTATTTGACACTCTACCCAAATCCCATTCAAAGGAATTTTTTTCATTTCCTTTGGGATAAATAACAAACCCCCCACACTTGCCACCCTTGAAAATTTATAATTTTAAAATTAAAACAATTTATTTTTCTTATTTTCTTGATCAAAGTTAGTTCTATACTCTTATAAATTTAAAACCACAATTAAATATTTAGAATATAGATATAAATTAGTCGAGCAATGATAGATTATGATTTCTTATTGCTTTTAATATGAATAGTAGCTACCACTTGAACAAAAGAAGTTGGACTAAAATTACTAAGTTTTCCTAGACTATTGAAAAATGAAAAAGATAATCAAATTAATAATATTCATAACATTAAATTTACATCTATGTGAAATTTAAAAATAAGTTATAGAGTAACAATGTCATCATTAATAAGATGAAATAGAAAACACCCAAGGAGTTAGTGCTCAATGGCCAAGTTTTTCTTGGAATGGAAAAAATAAATAAAGTTAAAATAGTATAAAGATTTTATCATTTTTTATTTTCCTAATCAAAACTATTTTTCCCACATCATGAACTTAAAATAAAATGAATATTGCTAAAATTAAAACCAATGTTTATGACCATCATAGTGAGATTGTTGGATTAACCTAAAAATGTGAGACCGAACAATATCTATTTTTAAATTTATCGAATTTCATAGCTTGATTTTTTATTTTTATTTTTTATTTTTTTATTTTTTTTATTATGAAAATCATAATAATATTTGCACTTTCTACCACGTTTAATAAAAAAAAATCTAGTTCTTTTTATTGGTTGGCATTTTAAAAATGATTAGTTTAGCTCTTTTTGTTGGTTTAATAGATCTTGTCGATGAGTATGTGAGAGATGTTGTAACTTGGATAAGGTTGATATCATTTTTTTATTATAATATTTATAGTAAATAATATTTAATAATACTAAGGGGTGGCAACTGCAGGGGGGTGATCCTGATTGATCCTGGAGGAAAAACATAACTCTACTATGCATGGGAATTGAGAATTTCCTCTACTAACCAAGTTGAAGTGTACACCTTACTTCAAGGTTTATGAATGACATTGGATATTCAAATCCATACCCTTACAGTGGTGGGAGACTCAAGTATAATCATTCAGTCAATGAACAAGAAATCTGTTTCAGTTGATTATAAGTTTGCTCTCATTTTGGTTCTAGATCAACAAGAGGTCATTGGGTTTCAAAAAATATCCTTCTTCTAGGTCTTGAGTGTTGGAAATATTGTTGTCATTGATATCAAAGATAGGAATAGAATATAGATGCCCAAGATAAAGATTGCAAGATGGAGAATCTTGGAAATATTGTTTTTGGATTTTTGATGCTCAATTTGAATACCCTATCTTTGAAGGAATTTTTACTATAAATACCTATCCCAAATGGGAACATAGGTTATAGTGTTGCAAATATTATTCTGATAACTCTCCAATGGGATATGCCACTCCCTCTAACTCTTGAGGAATGAGAAGATATGAAATTTTCTATCAGACAATGCAACCAAAAAGTTCAGGTCGACCCAGCTAGTCTTTATAGGTTGGCCCTAAAAGCGAGCACATGAACACTATAAATACAAGACATGTACGCATTTGAAGCGGATCCAAGCAATAAGATCAAGTCTAAGGTGTGCATAAGAGATTTGAGGTGTGCAAGGGAAGTTGGAGAGTATTCTTGGGATCTAAAGGTGTGCAAGAGGATTTTCTTGGAGTTTTAAGAGTGCACTATGAAGGACTAAGTTCTATGATGCTACAAAGTGCATTGTTTTTAGGTTGTGATGATGCAATATGGGATTATATTATGGGAATGATGGTATGAGGTTTGCTAAGGCATGAAGGATAAATATGACTAGGGTTTGAATATATGTCTGGGGTATGAAGATGATGGGTATTCTATATGCACTAATTCCCTTAATTAAATTGTCAACCCGGGGTAAGTAAACTTAGAGTTGTGGCATTGTACGAGCCAATGCAGAAAAGCTAATGGAAGTATTATTTAACTAGGATATGGTCTACCTAGGGATCAACACTCTATCAATCTACTTTCTAAATAGATGATTCTTTTCGTTAATTAACAAATTCTATTAATGAGCTTTAAGTAATTCTAGAATTATGAACTATTTACCCTAAGAAAATTCAAACAATGAATTGATGGACTATTTCTAAATAAGCAAATATCAATATATTTTAAAGCTAGTTAATCTATTCAATCTTTTTTTAAGTAAGCAACAAAAAGTAAGCTATTTCTGAGTTATTTGATCTACCTACCTCTGAGCAAGTAAGCAAGTAAACAACTAACCTATCAAGACTATTTTGACAAGTGAACTCTATTCTTAAAAAGAACTCATAACTAAATCTATTTCACGAAGAATAAATTTTAATACTTAATCAAAAGTAAAAGTGTTATGACTGTATTCAAATTCTAATTGATCAAAACTATTTCTAGCTTGCAGTAAAAAGAAAGAAAGTATTCAAAGGTGATGATTGTGTCTTTGGTGTTGAATAACATCACGATGGCATCTGAATATTAGTGATAGTTCAATAGGAATTAATTCAATGTTGACTTCTACAGAGAAATGGAAAGTACGAATAAGGCAATCTAAAGAAAGCTTTGCCATCATAGAAGCAACACTAAGTATTTCGGGAATCCATGTGATCTCTAAACTTTATACATCAATCGTCAACGATTAAAAGCACTCTTATTCAAATTCACTACTTCAAGCAAATCTATAAACTCATGAACTCATGATTAAAAATCCTAATTCAAATTCACGCAGTGAAAACTTCTAATTCTTTATCAATGTCAACTAGAAATTACAATTCAAATTCATAACTGAGATTTCATGATCTAAACTGAACTAATTCTATCATTAAAAATCATATTTCAAAATTAACTAAAAATGATTTTAGAAATCATAATCCAAAATCTATTTTTGTCCTATCATACTAAGGCAAAATTAATAAACAAAATAGATCTACAAAGAAAAATGGCAATTAAATCTATCTCAGTTAAAGCTATCAAAACTTGAAACAAATAATCTATCAAAGCTTGCAAACAATCTTAAACTAATACTCTGCTTACACTAATGCTTTGTCTAAGTTAATGCTCTGTCTAAACTAATACTCTGTCTAAACTAATGCTCTGTCTCAATTACCAAAACCAAAGTAATTAATCAAAACTTCAATACAACTATATAAATTAGTATCCTGCAGGATGATTCATAGCTAAGAAGGAAAACACACAATACTATAATTAACCAACTCCTACAAGCAATCTGCAGTTAAGAAAAAACAAATTATATTAACAAATTATAATTGACATATACACAACAATTAAAATTGAGAAATACATGCAGTAAATAAACAATTGCGATTTCTAAATAAGAGACAAGATGAACACACAATATCTACTGATATACACAATCACCCAGACCACTAGTGGCCCCCCCAACAGGTCGTGGCTACACTCCAACAAGAAAAAATAGGTGCTTAACTCAATGCAATGCTGTCATTAATCATAAAAATAGAGTTTGGAGAAAAGTTGCAGATAATGTCTGTATTAAACAATAAAAACTCCTCCTTTAGTCGTGCCACTGGTAGTGGTATTTATAGATAATTTACAGCTTGAGAGGTTGACCATTGGAGGGTTCAACCTCCTATAAAAACAACAAAATCATTAAATGAGTTCTAACAAAAACATATTCTAGAAATTTTGTGAGCCACTCAACAATCACTACAACTACCCAATCTGAGGTCTGTCGAGCTTTGTAACTAGAGGCCATGAGGGGGCACAAGACCCAGATCACAGATTCATCCACCAAAGGCCGCCAATGTACCAACCGCTAGCTCCAGTGCACTCCAAGTGCTGAATCGCGTGTTGAATGGAGTGCCAGATCAAGTGCCAAACAGAGTGCCGGACGAGGTACCAGATGGAGGACTGGACCACGATTTTTCCCTATTGAAAGAAAACCATGCATTATATCTTCATAAACATTGAACTGAACTGAATTGATCACAAAACCATTACACAAACACCAATTATACATACCTGGTGCGAATTCATGGTGAATTGATATATAAACCTTTGAGAATCCTTCAAAATGGCTAATATGAAGCATATCATATGTAATATCGATGCAAAAAGGATTTGATCATTGCAATAAAAAAAATCAAAACAAGAACCCAACATTACCCCCATGCTTGAGGATTTGCAGGTCCCTCTGCAAACAAAAATGAATCACCTGACATAAATAGACTCGTGAAGGAGGGGGTGGATTGGCTTTAGAAGATTCTCTCTCTTGTCCTGGAGATTTTTCTTTGGGACTTTTATGATGTTTCAATTGCGTCCGGAGGCTGCGATTGGTGGTGGTCATTTGATCAACCAATCGTTGGACATAATTCATTTTTTCTTGCAATACCTCATTGTCATGATGTATATGCCTATCCATAGTTTTTCATTCTTCCAACTGTTGAAGCAACTGAGCATTTTCTTGTTGTAATTTCTCAATAATTGGGGTATGATCAGATGGTTCAGAAGAAGAGGGATTGGATCCCTTGATGGATGTGGAAGGTATATCAACTTTGGAAGCTGATGTAGGCATCTGGGAGGTAGGAGTAACATAGTGCTTGTGAGAGGGAATATGTTCATATTTTACTTATTTATTAGGTTCAAACTCTTCTGTAGAAACTTCTCTGAGTCTTTTATGAGGGATTTCATGATTGGAAGATAATTGGATAGAATCTGAAGTGCTTGGAGGTTTTACATTAGGTTTTCCACTTGCACTTCGGGTACTTCGAAAAGATTCCCCTTTGAACCTATTGTATCCTCTTCTATTCATAGGGACTAAAGGAAAATCTTGCTGAAATGCATCTTGTAACTTCTTAGGTTGAGGATCCACGGGTGTTGAGGGAAATCAGGAATTATCAGCATGCTTTTTGGTTTTCTTGCCCGATGAGGCTGCAGGGGAATCAACAATTTTCTTGGCCTTTTGTTTAGACAGAGAGATAGTTTGAGTTGGAGGGTTTGGAGTCTTTCGAGAATGAGGCTTAGATGGAGTAATAGTTCCTAAATCAATTGATCTCTTGCTGGTCTTGACTGTGAGATGGGGGTTTGAGAATTGATAGAGGAATTCATCCCATGTCTTTCCCTGTTTTGTCAACTTAGTTATGAAAAGCAATTTGATGAGGCCGTGGTGGAATAGACTGTTGTGAGGATTAGCCAAGTTTTTACGCACTTGGGAAGACATTTTCTCAAGACTTTTAAAGAAGTAGAAAGTAAAATTCAAAGGCTTATTAAATTGGAAATGAGCTAACATACGAAAATGACAAGCTTTGAAGACATAGTACCTACCTTCACAAGTGATAAGCATGGCAATTACGATCAGGGGATTAATCAATTCATCCTTGATACATTCTTTGGAGTGCCCTTTATCTCCATAAACATTTTGAAATTCAGGCTTGAATACTCTATTGTAGCTTGGCTGTGTCAATTGATGTTGTTTGAACCGTCGATCCCCAACCCGTGGAAAATTCATGGCTGAGGCAATTGACTCCTCAGAGACCAATAAGGCTAGATACCCTATGAACGCCAACCTCCCATCAAACCCGAGAGTGAAATGTAGTGAGATGCCATCATTGTGGCCCTGCAGACTGGCCAAGAGTGGTCCCCACCCTCCGTGAAAGAAAATCTCTCTACACTTTACGAATTCGGGAATGGCCAGAAGCTAGACATAGGAGGAAGGTTCATAGAGTTTAGGCATGGTTACAGTTTAGAGGATGAGAAAAATAATAGAATCGGGCAGAGGGTGAGCATGACACAACAAGCATGGGATGAGTGGAATGGAAATTGGGGAAAAACACCCAATTTTTAATGCAATTAAGGTGGAAAATGGTTGAATTCATGAGCGAATTCATCACACCCGATTTCCATGTGTGACTATGATTACACAACATTTGAATTTGGAATGGTGTACTTTGGAGGCAATTGTAATTATGTGTGAATTAGATCAATGTCCAAGTCTTCGACTTGGACATTTGTGTAAGTTTTAAACCTGCGAAGTAAAGCAATGCATATATATTCTTAAGCAATACATAAATTAATCAATGGCTCATACACAGAATACATAGAGATTTTTACCGGAAACCCTCAACCGGGAAAACCTTTCTTATTTTCATTATATCAAATTTCACCATTCGCCATACAATATATACAATGTTTTTAGGTATTTCGTAGATACCAAAACCCTAATCCCTTAATCCGGGATTAATTTACAAATCAGCTAAAAATAGCAAAATCCGCTAAAAATAGCAAAAACCGCCCAAGGTGAAGGGATCGTCAGACGCAGTTGTCGTATCTGACGCACCCACACACACACACATGCAAAGAATATAACACATACCCAACAATTTGATCATAAAAATGCATTAAAAGTTTTTAATTTAATTATCAACGTGAATTTTAACAACATACCATTCAATTCATCTTAACTTACCAGTGAAACAAGTGTATCAATTTGAATGATCCTTTTTTGCATGCAATCGTGTTCATTTACAATATATGTATATCTCATCTGGTTCTTCATATGGTGCTTCATACGGTCGTCCAGATGGCACCCCATCAGGTCTTCCAAATGGCACTCCATATGACACTCCATATGGCACTTCATATGGTACTCCTGTGCAAGTAAACATTATCCCCATTATAATGGACGTTCACCCATAACACTCAGCTTGGGAAATTTCTGACAGTCATGGTGAACAGGAACATGGTCATGACAAGTGTAAATAGAATGATCCATTGTTAATTTCCTTGTCATCATTCTTGTACACTATAAAACAATTTGTTCCTCTATTCATAGGCGTGTAACAAAAATCTGTAGTGAGCATTTAACAATTTGTAATTGACACAAAGAACCAGTTAAGCAGTCTTTCATTAAAAATGTACAACAGGCTTATAATACACAATGATGTCAACAATATAGAATTTAGCATTTTAATTAAAAAAACTGCTGATATAATAGCCCAGAATATTGTGAAAACAATATAGCAGAATTTTTACACAGATTCTACTTCCTCTTCTCATAGATTATAATATAGATAGGTAGTGTTTATCATTTTTCAGCTCACGAAACCCCTCCCCCACTCCTAAGTATTGTGACACCTCACAATAAAAAATATAGGGAATTGATTAATTCTCCCAATAGCCTAAGATTTACAACTTTCCAAGTGTAGAGATAAATTTCACATATTAGTCTGATGAGACAGTTAAAGTATGTCCCCACCTGTAGGACATAACACCCTACATATAGTTAAGAAGAGGTAGGAAAGGGAGTCTTAGGATAGTCTTAAAGCTAGTTCCCAATGGAAGATTTATGGAGTTCATTGGCGTTTGCTTAACCATGCATACTTCTTTTCAACTTTGTCTACAAGTAATTCCATACATCAGGACAAGTTTAAGATTTAGGAATTTTATTTATTGTTTTTCAGATCATCACCCTCACTAGGTAGAATGCCCCGCTGCCAGCAAGCCTATTTAGTAATCCGATGGGTTTACCTAGTCATACCACAGGTCGGTACCTGCTGCCAGCAGACCTGTTCAGTATCCCAACGGGTTATCCTCTTACACCCTTTTACAACAGAGATTGGTCCACCATCTTTTAAGATTTTTATATAAATATTGATTTTTGCAAGAAGATGGGGATACAACTCTGATTTATTTATTTATTTAAGATTGGGATGGTATTTATGTTAGAGGATGAATTTTCTTTATTTATTCCTTATAGATTGTCCCAATGTAAGGGGTAGTTAAGTGGACATAACCTATCTAAATATATGGTATAATCAAGCATTTTTAGTGTGTAGTGGATGGTACCATTGGAAAAGAACAGAAAGGTATCTTCACGATCGACTTAATTTTTTTTTTTTTTTTTTAAGTTATAGTGATGTTTTCATGGCTAACCTCTAATCAGACCTTCTTGCTACTCTTTCATAAATATACTTACTCACCTACTCAGGGTTCTTGGGGAAATTGTACGAGTAACCTCTAGGTTTTATAGTCAAGGTGTCACTTCCTTATATCCTCTAGTGGTGGAGGTTAAGAGAAACTCCCATTAAAGATGCCTTGAGAAAAAGGAAGATAGAAATCTTGCAAAAATATGGCTAATTTACAACAAGTCATTATTCAATTAATGCTTAAGAAAACAACAAGGTTCAAATATATAAATATCTTTTTTTGAAGGAAAATACTTCCCTTTTTGTCTCCTTGAAATTGTCCACTCGTGGTAAAATAAATACCTGCATAAATCTCTAGAATTGTTTATCAACAAAAACACACTTCAAATTATTTACATATGTACAATCAAAATTCATAAAAAGTTTCAAGAACAGGGGGAGGGAGAAGAAACTTCCCCATCTACTAAGGCCAATGCCTTGTCAGTTGACATGACCTGTAGAAAATCTTCTTTAGAAATGGGTCCGTGGTAAGGTTTGATTCGGTATCCATTCACTACGAAATAGAATTGTCCATCGTCAATTGTTTTAATCTTAACAACCCCATTATCATACACGGTAACTACCTCATAAGGACCCAACCATCGAGTGGTAAGTTTTCCTTAAATTTTTTTAAATCAGGAGTCAAACAACAAAGCCCAATCACTAGGTTGGAATTGTTTCTTCTTGATAAATTTGTCATGCCACTTGCTCCTCTGGTTTTGAACTAACATTGTTTGTTGTATAACATCTTTCCAAATCTCATCCAACTCATTTAATTGTAGGAATCGTTGTTTCTGTGGCTCATCTAGGTTTAATCCCAATTATGTGAAAATACAAAAAGTTCTTAATTGGAATTATATTGGTAGAAGTACTTGTTTTCCATACACTAGCTCATAAGGGGTATGCCCAGTGGTGTTTCTCTAAGTGGTACAATATACCCACAAAGCCTCTAGAAGTCTATCAGCCCAATCCCTATGGTGTAATTGAACAATATTGGTTAAGATATCTTCCAAAAATTTGTTTGTGGACTCTACTTGGCCATTAGCTTGTAGGTGATATGGAGAAGACTTGCAATGCTTGATCCCATATTTCACTGTTAATTCCTTCATCAACTTGGAAGTGAATTGGGTGCCCTGGTCTATAACAATTTCACAAGGAACACCAAAGTGGATAAAGATGTCTTCATAAATGAATTCAACAACATATTTTTCGGTAGCCCTAAATAAGGATTTTTCTTCTACCCATTTCGTGACATAATCTGTACAAACCAAAATATAGTTCTTCTTATGAGACATGGGTGAAATTTGTCCTACAAAATCAAGGGCCCATTTCTCGAAAGGTTCTATCATAACTTGGGCACGTAAGGGAATTTCATCAGTTGATGTAGGTCTTCCTATCCTTTGACAACTATCGCAACTCCTCACATATTTGGTAGCATCCTTAAAAATGATGGGCCAATATGCTACACCTGAATGTAACACCTTATATGCTGTACGCTTGTCGGAAAAATGGCCACCACGTGGTCCATCATGAAACCTTCGTAGGATTTCTGGTATCTCATCTTCTCGGACACATATACGAATAATCAAGTCTAGTCCAGTACGAAAAAGGTCATGGCCAACCCAAGTGTATTTATCACTTTGCATGATAATTCTATGCTTTTCATGAGGTGACAAATGAGTTGGTAAATTCCTAGTAGCCAAATAATTTTCCATGTATGCAAAGCATGGGGTATATACAGAGAAGGAAAAGAGATGCTCATATGGAAAACTATCATCAACAGGAATATCATCATCCTCATGTTTTATGCATGAAATAAAATCAACTACTAAATTCTCCTTTCCAGGTCGGTCAAGGATGGTGATATTGAAATATTGCAATAACAGGAGCCACCTAGTCACTCGACCATTGGTAATAGGTTTATTCATGAGAAATATAATGGCATAGTGATATATATGTACAAATACTTCGTATCCTGTGATGTAATGGTGAAATTTATTGATGACATGGATCACTGCCAAGAATTCCCTTTTGGTAACTGTGTAGTTTAACTTGGTAGGGAACAAGTCCTTACTCACAAAATAAATGGCATAGGATTGATGGTCTTCTTTCTGCCTTAATACTCCTCCTATTGCAGTATCAAAGGCATCAATGGATATGTGAAATGGAAGGGCCTAATTTTCCCCCCTAAGAACTGGTGCCATAGATAACTTAGCTTTCAGAGTTTCAAAGGTGGTTTGACACTGGTTAGTCCAAAAAAAATCAACATCTTTTATTAACAATCCAAACATGGGTGCAACAATCTTTGTGAAAATTTCAATAAATTTCTGGTAGTATCCGGCATGTCCAAGAAATCTTCTTACCTCTTTTTGAGTCTTGGGGGTTGGAATCTTGACGATTACCTCAATATTATAAGGATCCACTTTAATCCCTTCAGATGAAACATGATGTCCTAAGACTAATCCTTCAATCAACAACATTTTACATTTTTCATGACTTAAGGATAGGTTCATTTATTGACATCTGGTAAGGACTTTCTCTAGATTATCTAGGGATTCCTGGTAAGTATTTCCATATACTGTAAATTCGTCCGTGTATACTTCCACACAATCATGAATAAGATCAACAAATATTCATAATAATTCTCATTGAAATGTGGCAGTAGTATTACACAGACCAAATGGTAAGACCCTATAGGCATAGGTGCCCCAAGGACATGTGAAAGTAGTCTTGTCCTGATCTTCGGGTGCTATGATAATTTGGTTGTACCCACTATATCCATCTAGGAAGGAGAAGTATTTCTTCCCTGACAAGGTATCCAAGACTTAGTCAATGAAAGGAAGGGGGAAATAATCCTTTAGAGTGGCCTTATTAAGTTCCCGGAAATCGACACAAATTCTCCATTTCCTGTTTACTTTCTTTGGAAACACTACAAGCGGGGATACCCATTTACTGTCAGAGATTGGATAAATAAATCCGACATTCAATAACTTTTGTATCTCCTCTTTTACTATATCCTTGAGTGTCGGGTTCATCCTCCTCCGGGGTTGCCTAACAAGTGTTACTTCTTCCTAGGTATATATGTGATGAATGCATGTATCATGGTGTATAACCTTCATATCAGTGTATTCCCAGGAGAATTCCCCTGATTGTTCTTTAAGGACATTTACTAATTGTTTTTGTTGGTCTGCCTCTAGTCTGAAATTTATATGTAGGAATTTCCCTGGACTAATATCATGGGGCATGGTATAAGATGTGGCAGACTCGTCTATCTCAAAAATAAAAGATGTCAAAGACAAATTTGATGGGTCCAACTGTTCCTGAAATTCTTCCCCAAACATGTACTCAAATTGGGGAAAAGATTGTGGAAAATCAACACACGTGATAACAAAAACAAACTGGTTTAGCACCTTTTCCATTTTTTTCTCCTGAAGTGCCCATGAATGAGCACTCGGAAACACGGTTTCTTACCAGTCTTCATTCTCATATGGACATTCAAGATACCATATATTCTCCATGATAGGTTGAGCTGGTGGGTATATGGTAAGATTTTGTATAGAAAGTCCATTTGAGATGGTCATTTCACCTTCTCTACAACCAATAAATGCATTGGCTGTGGCCAACCAAGGTCTTCCCAAGATAACGAAATTCCCTTTAGAAGTTTCCTTTGAATGAATGACAAGACATTCTACTGGGTATTCCCTTTAGCGGGTTCTTCCCAGTCTTCATTCTCATATGGACATTCAAGCACCATATATTCTCCATGATAGGTTGATATAGTGGGTATATGATAAGCTTCTGTATAGAAAGTCCATTTAAGATGGTCATTTCACCTTCTCTACAACCAATAAATGCATTGCTAAGCCCTAATATTGGCTCATTACCCCTTAATTGGGGCATATTAGATTAGTAATGCTATTTTATTTATGTCAGCTTTAGGCCATTAGTTGTAATTTATATTAGTAATGTTATTTT
>JZKD02S2336297.1:97572-116013 GCA_000966675.3 Picea glauca
CTCAGGCCGGGTGCGATCCCCGGGTGATTTTGACGGCTTAGATGCCCCTGAGTCGCGGTTTCTCAAGCCACAGGTTAATCGCAGGTCCTACACAAATTAACAAACAAAAAAAAATAATAATAATAATTATTATTATTATTATTCAAATCAATTAAAAAACTTATAAATATTAAAAAAAAATATATATAAATTAAAAAAATACAAATTCTAAATATTTAAAAAACTATAAAATAAATTAAAAAAATAAAATAAATGAAAACACATAGGAGTAGGGCTATTCTTGGAATCGCCGGACCCATTTCATTCCAAATTAAACTATACAACCTAATTTTAAAGAAAAAAAAAAATTAATTTTTTTTAATAAAATAAATGAAAACACGTGAGAAATAAGGGGGAGGAAAATTCCGGAAATCTCCCTACCCGTGGCCTCCCTTCACACCAGCACCTACACGGCCACGACCCTGTAGGTGACGGCGTGACGGAGGTCGCGGATTATAGATTTAGGTTTTAAAATTAATTTCAATTTTTTTTTTTTTATCACATTGTAAATTGTGTTTTTTTATTTTTAAAAATTTTCAATTGTGTTTTTTATTTTTATTAACTTTAATTGAGTTTTAATTTTTGTATTTATATTTTATTTGTGTTATAAAAAAAGTTTTAAGTTTCAATATTTTTTTAATTATAATTTTACATTTTTTTTCCAAATTCTTTTTTTTTTTTTAATTTATAAAATTATATTATTTTTTATTGTTTATTTAGAATATATTTTTATAAATTTTTGTTGTTGAGCTGTCTGGAATCAAAAGATAAAGTAAAAAGGGATTAAATTAATCATTTAGCCGTTAAGATTTGGAAAAAGAATTTTATCACGTTTTCAATGTGTCAATTTTTTTTTAATTAAATTTAAAATGAATAATCAATAATAAAAAGAAATTAAAATATGAAGTGAAAAACAATAGAACAAGGATGGTGAAAGAGAGAAGAATAAAAACACCAAATTAAATTAGGTTACATGTTTGAGGAGGTGAATAATAGGCTTCCAAGAATGTCTTAGTTTATAGCCATCCTCTTAATTAAAATTTTCTAGGTGTTTTTCAATTTCGAGAGCCTCCTTAATGATGCACGAGGTGTAGTAGGGTGTTGAGACAAGGATTTTAGTTTGGTTGAAGCAAATGAGGTGTTTAGAATTAAAGGAGTGCTCAACAATAACGGATTTAGAAATGCGATTGTGGGTTGTGTCGACTATATGTTCCTTGAGTCCAGATTTAAAATATCTTCGAGTTTGGCCAATGTATGATTTGCCACAAGAGTAGGGAATTTGGTAAACTCTTAGGCCCAACATTGGGTTTGACTTGTGTTGATCCTAAAATGTGTTAAGTTTTTTGTAAATTCTCTCTTGTATATTCCTTTTCCACACATAAAATTTTCGCATTTGTCATGGGTTCACAAGTTATCTTTACTCTTGTTCATATTCCGCATCCCCAAAAATACACCATCGCATTTTGCTGCCCTAATTTTGCACCCATACTTAAATTTTTTTTCAAACATTTCACCACGGGTCTAAGGTATTTTCCCGATTCACGTGTCTATCACCATGACCCCTCTGTCTGACCGATTCCTCATATTTAGTCATTTTCTTATAGTTCACTACGCTCCGCAGGATGTCTTGATTCTTCCATACATACCCCTATCCTGTCGTTCCGATCCATTCTTATACTTAGTTAATTTATTGAAATCTCACCAAGGGTCCAAGATGATTTCATTATTTCTCCACATACTCTCGATTCTGCTCCCCTCACCATGCTCATATCCCTCCATCCCAATTCTCCGTCGCCCCGTGGTAATCCATGTCCTATCTTGTCACTCTCCCAAATGTACATTTAATGAAAATCTATGGAAATGAAAAGTGGGTTAAGTGTTAAAACCCATCATTAATGGCGATCTTCTCAAGACAATCCTTCATCAATTCTAAATTTAATTCATATTAACGTTCCTTTGAATGAAGAGCCTCAAAATACATTATGATAAAAAGGTTTACTTTGGTAATAACATTTTGAAAAGAACTGTATACTAATCCGTCAATTCGATTAAGCATGACAACTAGAAGAAATGAACAATTCTGCGGAGATACCATCAACTCCTTTGGATGAGAAGATCAAAGGTTTCATTGGTCGAGAGCATACATGTATTACTCCTCATTACCGCTTTTAGAGAGGAGTTCAAACCAAATTTGGACATCAAGAATTTCTCTGGCAGGCTGTGTTCCAAAGGTTTGGAATTTCAAAGAGTTAGTTTGGTGGTGCATCGACAAATCCAAGAAGATTCAAAGAATAATTCAACTATAAGGAGATTCCCCTATTTCTTTAGCTCCTTTGGCCTTCAAAAGAATGTTTAGACTCCCATAAATGATAATGACTTTCAAAGGGGATGAAGCTAAGGATTTTCTGAAATAAAGAAATGATGGATTAGAGCTCCTACAAGAATATCTTGAAGATCCAACAATGATTCTAGAAGACCCATCAAACACCTAGGTTAGTTCAATGAAAAACACCTATCTAGTAATGACATGACTATTCTCCAGAGTAGTCGGAAAATAATCTACAACTACCAATCCCCGAATGGCTCTGTATATATTGTATTTTTCCATCCATGAAAAAACAATATTTGATGGGGTGAACATTGTCTCTAGTGTCATGTCCCCATTTTTCTGTTCCCCCTGTTTTGCAGTAGAAGGGATTTTCGTGGCTTGTCGATGGAGAAATGGAGTAAAAAGCGGGGTCATTTAATGTCACTTAGTTAGGAGATGTTTCGTATTTAAAGTGACATCGAGGAAATAAAGTAACATTAGATTAATAAGTTACTGAACCATTATTAAAGTGACTTTTAATCTTAAAGTAAAAGCAGAGGGGGGATAAGGGTCACATTTGATTTAATAAAAAATGGGAAAGTTCTAGAAGGCATGGAAAAAATGATAAAAGGAGGGGTAGAGCCCCACTTCTGATGTTATGATTGGATCTCTCATTTTGGAGTTCTCTTGGAGCCATTGTTTCATTAGGGTTTAGCAAAACCATTCCACCATTGCATTTTGGTTTTATTGGTCCAATATACACCCTAGCTAGGAAAGAGGGGGAATCCATCCAGGATTTCCATTGGAGCTTCAATTTGAGATTTGGTTTTCAGTTAGAGGAATATTGGCTTACGCATAAGATTGTATGAAACTTTTAGGAGGAGATTGATCCTAGTTTTTGTAGGTACAAGAGGGTTTCGGGAAGTTTATCAGTGGCATCCTCGCTAGTTGAAGACGAGGGTCTCACGAGGCCCCGCTAGTTTCCCAGGCTTGTCCTGTGAGGATCTTTGCGAATGGAAGATTGCTGTAGGAGGGTTTTTGAAGGTGTCCTTGCTGGTTGAACACTAAGTGTCACACAAAGCCTTTCTTGATTCCCAACCTCGTCCCACGAGGATATATGTAAGTAGGGGATTGCGGTTACAACAGGTCATTTGGGTCAGATCCGTGAGCCGACTATAGTGAGATAAGGGCCATTTGTAGAATAGGCCGTGCTAGAGAAAATTGTAGTAAGGCTAGGAGAGCCTTGGACTATCCGACATTATCTCTTGGCATCATTCTAGGTTTCTTGTTTCTGTTTGTAGTGTTTGATGAAGCTGGCATAACATCCATTAGACCTCTGCTATTGTTGTATTCCCTGTTTCCATTCATATTAAAAGATGCCAATGTTGTCACTTCTGTTCTTTGTGTACTTGGATTAGTAATGTGTTTTCCATAAGTTCACTTATTGTAATGCATGCAAACCATTTGTGGAAAGACTTCTATCATATTTTGCATAAGTATATCTGAGTACAAACTGTTTAACAAAAGTACAACACCACCAACACCATCATTTGCACAACAAAACACTTAAATATAGCCTAGCACAGTTTGGGGGACATTAAAGTGGTATTAGAGCTGGTGATCTTTCCATCATGTGATTGCATAAGAAATAAATGGGTTACAAAGAAAGGTGAAATCAACAGTGCATTCCATGGAAAAGAAAATGAAGAAAAACCAGGAACTCTTGGCAGAAAAGTCACGAGTTTTTCAAGAATATCAGAGGAATCTAACAAAATTGTTAGAGCATCCTGAGTGGTTGAAGCCTCTTGTTGGGAAGAAGAAGTCAAATATGAGGTAGTTGATAAATCGAATATCTCACTTCTTGACGAAGGTTTTAAAAAACCTTAGGTCGACTTTTGGATATGCATGATGAGGGTGTATTAGCACCCAAATACGAGGAAGATTTGGTGTTGGATGATCTTCCTTTGGATGCTGATCTAACTTCGAGGGAGTCATGCATGAAGGATGATGAAGAGGAAGCTGGGGAGATTGCACATGAGCTTCATATGGAGTTGAGTGTGGAACATGATTCCTCATTATAGTCATCTTCGATAGCAATGACACGTGAGGGTGTGAGTGACACTCATGATCTGAGGGAGGAGACTCTTATGACGATTCCACACGAAGAGTATTCAGAGTTGCAGGTGTTTGAGGAGAGTTTTGACACAAAGGGTTTTTACCACGTGCCTATTTTACATTGCATGGATCATGACCCGTTCATTTTGGCTCAAAGCTTAGCTACAGAGGAGGTAGTTGAGAAAATTCCTTGTGGATCAACTAGAAAAGAAGTATATGCACCAGTTGATTGGGGGATTCAGTATAGGACATATTTGGATACATCACTCTGGGATCCAGGTTCAGTTGATACTAGTGGGGTGATTGTTGCAGTGGAACATATAGGATACATGGTGGTACATGATGATACATGGGTGTGTAGTATATACATCAATATACAACAATGTACGGTGGTGTACGGTGGGGTTTTGGAACAATTTACCTGGGGAGACCTCTAGACATGGACTTCACACATATAATTGAGTTTGGTTTACCCAGGATCAATGAGTGGATGGATGAGCTTCATGGAGAGGTGTATTCCTTGGATATTTATCTCCGCCTGAGATATCACTAGACTATGTCCGAGTGTCATTATGGGAACCACGAGTTCTTGGTCAAGCCATTGCGATTGACCAACATATTTTCCACCTTTCGGTCTCATGTGAACCCCATATTCACACTAGAGCTACATGGGTTTATTGATGACTTCCCCATATATGAAATGACATGGGAGGATCATTGGGGACTATTAGATAAGACATGGGGCATGATGAAGAGAATATTCAGGCATGGGACATAGTACTCTCCAGAGATTGATTTTCGATCAAGTTATCATCCAAATAAGGACATGGATATTGGCATGATGGATGTTTTACATCATGGCCATGTGATCAATATGAAGGATGTACATACACATCAGGAGGAGATCCTTGATACAGTAGATTGGTTCACGTGGATTACAACAAAATGTCACACTTAGGTGCCACATCTATTACACGCTGCCTTAAGTGTCGCAAGTGTCGTATGCACCTTACTAAGTGTCACATGCACTTTATCAAGTGTCGTATGTACTTTATGTAGAGTTACATGCACTTTATTGAGTGTCACAACATTGACACCATGAAAGAACATTTGTCACAATCCCTAGTTAGTTTGGAGGAGACATTTATCATATTAAGGTCAAAATAGTATCTGCACATGTATTATTCATTTTTATTGAAAAAAGGAAATTAATTTAGTGTGAGAATCCATCTCACATTTAGTTTCCTAATCTCAAGGAGAATTTGAGAATCTCATGGATGGTTGAGACATTTTCTCAAACCAATATTCTAATTTGATGGATTTTGAGAGATATTTCCTCCCTAAAATCCTTGAGAGATATTTTCTCCCTAAAAATATTGGAGATCCCAATTTAGTGGATCTAGTGAGTGATTTCCTCCATGGTGGTTAAGCCTCCTATATAATGAGGGAATTCCAAGGTGAAAGGCAGAGAGGATAAAATGTGTATATGCTACTTATGATCTTCAGATAAACATCTTTAGAGTGCATTCAAGGACTAGATTGGAAGCTTGGAGGAACACTAGCACAACAAGGTTGTAAGTTCCCATGTTTTAATTAATACAACTTGACTTGTTTCCTTCATATTGTTGTTTGCACATGTATGTGTATGTAGATAGATTTGTTCTTGTCTACTGATATATTGTATAAGTAGAAGGTATTGTTTTTTTCCTTGTAGACTCTCTTCATCTTGATCACGTCTTGGACAACAAGAACAAATAATGAAGAATATTGAGGACAACCATCGGTAAAGGAGTAAGTCACCCTTCTTTCTTCTATCTTATCTATCCATAGACATTAAGAATATATTTAAAGGAATGCTATTTTCCATTTTTTTTTTTTTCTTGGTCAATAGGGGTCTAGATATCCAAGGGAGATTTCACATGTTTGCAGGGGAAATATTCTATAACGGAAAATTGGCGATTCTGCTGGGGATCAAACCCAAAATCTCTGGGGGTCAAATTTCCTTGTAGGTTATGTGAAGGAACTCATCAAACTTACCTTTTCCCTCGTATGGAAAAGGATTCACATTTGTTGGAAAATATTACTGATGTCTAACAACAACTTCCAACAACTTACCGTAAATTCTCTCCCAACCCGCCATTGGTTGATGAACTGGTCAATCCGGTTCCATCATTGGTCAATCCAGTGGATCAAGTGATCAATCTAGTTCCATCATCGGTCAATCCGATAGATCAAGTGATCGATCTAGTTCCATCATCGATCGATCCCATTGTTACCTTTAAGAGTGAAGTAGATGCCACTAAGGTCTTTTTGGTTACTACAGATTCTTCTAGACAAGGGGGCATTTCATCCATTCCAATGGAACCCCCTCCAAGTAATGAGGCAATTTCCTTTGATTGGAATAGAATGATGACACCTTGTCTTCCTTCCTACATTCCCTTTCAAATCATTGTGGAAGTTTGAGATATAAACATATGTCAGTCTATTGTAGATGAAGGTGCTTCTGTTAGCATTTGGTCCTCGAACACTTAATAAGCTCCATGGTCCCTTGGATTTAATTTTCTCCTCGGGCGAGACTATGTATATGCTATGAAAGTTGGTGTGTCCACACTTTTTCAAGTGATGTCTTTCCCTCATAATGGAAACATTGCGACTGTTGACCAACTTTCGTTCATTGAACCTCATTTGACGAGCAAATATACAAATTCCCTAAATGTTCCTTACATGCAAGCAGTATCCACCCTGCCACAAGTTAATTATGTGGCAACATGTCCCATGCATTCAACATTGAATGAGAAGGAGCCTCTCTCTGTATGCTTACCTTATTTAGACTTAGATCCGGTAGTTGACATGGTAAACCACTCGTTAGGTACCTTAGAGTATATTCTTCCCCCTGTTGATCCAAGTAAGTCCCTTACCATGTTTTCCTTCTAGAGTATTGTTCTTTCATATGATGAAGACCTCTTGGAAGCCATGGTAGAGAGTGATGAGCATAGTTTTATTTTCGGTTCCACGCTCATTAAAAAATGAAACCAGTGTCGAGAAATGTTCTTGTTTCTGTGTCAAGCTAATAAAAAAATGAAATAGAGGATTACGAGCATAGTTCTTTTCCTGTTTCAAGCTCATTAAAAAATGAAACAGACACCTGAAACATAGTTTTCTTTGTTTCAATCTTGTGTAAAAATGAAACCTCTCCCAAGCACAGTTTTTCTAGTTTCAAGCTTGTGGAAAACTGAAACCTACATTGAGCATAGTTTATTTTCTGTGTTAAGCTCATTAAAAAATGAAACATATCGCCCTATGATTGAGTTGAGTCTTTTTATAGTTCTCTTAAATGTTGAGTCGAGTCTTCAACAAGATTTGGTACCTAAATATTCCCTTCCTCCACCTGTCTCCATTGATCCTCTTTCTTCCTCCCTCTCTGGTGAACCTATCACTATTAGTATGCAAGAGTCTATGCGAGTGTAGAAGAGAATTCAGTGAACGAACTGAAGCTTGGGGGGCATGTCTCCATCCTCTGGAAATCATATTGGAGTTAAAATGCCAACTTCTTATGATGATGCTAGGGGAAAAGTACCAACCTATGAACACTATGTTGGAAAAAACCTGCCAATAGGTATTGATCAACGTACCAACCTCTGGACATCATGTTGAGAAGAGGCCCATTCATAGGTATTACACCGAGCATAGTTTATTCTCGTTTTCAATCTCATTAAAAAATGAAACTGACTTCAAGAAAAGTTTTCGTTTATGTGTCAAGCTCGTTAAAAAATGAAACAAAGGATTCCGAGCATAGTTTATTGTCATTTTCAAGCATGTTAAAAAATGAAACCGACTTCAAGAACAGTTTCATTCTCTGTTTCAAGCTCATTAAAAAATGAAGTAGACTATGAGCATACTTCTTCATTCCTCGAGATCGTTAAGCCATGAAGAGTCATCTTTCGAGTGGTAGTTTACCCCTTTTTTGGCCTCGTAAGACTAACTATGAAAAATGTATAATCTAGTTAATCATGATTAGAAGAGTTATCCATTGTATTTTTTTACACTTTTTCAGGGTTGGGGGACTAAATTTATGAAAAATAACACCCATGGAGGCATATTTAATATCTTTTCAGACCCCCTAAACATGAAAAGACCGTTGAGTTTTCCTTCTTTGAACTCGTAAAACATGTATTGAAGGACACATATGGGGAAAACCCCCTCCTTGTTAAGGTTTGTTAAACACATGATGAGGGACTCATCGAAGATGAGCTATACCGATCATCTTTTATCCTCCTCAAGCTTGTTTAAAAAAGAAAGAGGTACTCACCAATCATGGTGGGGGGGAAATGAAGGAAGTGGGTCAATTTTTTGGAAAGCATCATGGAAGTTGTATGTTTTCACCCTTGAACATGACAGATGTTTGCATCTCATATTACAGTTGGATAATCTGCTTATCTCACACCTATTTTCATCTCATCTTACAGTTGGATAATCTTCTTGTCTCTAAGTCATACCAATTCCATGATTCCTCATACTCCTTCAAATCACCTGAAGAGTGACACAGTGATCGTTGCACTATGTTTTGGTTTATTTCTCATTCGAGTCAATGGTTCCAAGTTTCTTGTCATGCCTCAAAATATTCAAGGGAAGTTTCACCTCAATCCAACTATTTTGCAGTATTACGATCTTTCATCTCTGTTTCAGTCCACACTCATTTGATCTATCATCTTACATCACTTGCCTGTGTCAGTTTCATGTCGATGATGGGGGATACATCATGGCCCTCTTTCGATGAGTCTATTCCTATCGAATTCAACACATTATCCATGAATTAGACATAGAAACTAGTTAGTACATTGGAGCCTGCATGTCTCAATGGTAGTTTTCGTCGCCTTCGACAATAGGTTTACCCCATTGACCTTTGATCGAATGATTCCACGGATGTTTGAATTCATCTCATTTATTCAAATTCGCTGGAATGCACTAGGGTAAATTGGGTGTCATTGTTATCATTATTTATTTCCCTTGCACTTGTTAACGGTATACATCAATGAACGATAATCAAGTGGTTTCTACCATGTTCGACATCAAGTCTTCTATTCACATGGATAGATTCGTACTATTTCAGGATCGAGATGAAGACCCTGGGTTGGGTGTTCACTCTGTTATGTTCTTTACACAGACTGCAATGGATATCATTTGAATATGTAGAATATTCTAGTATAACCACCATATTGACAATCTCACTAATGTATATGCTATCGCATAGATCCACTTTGTACTGGTTCATGGCTATGTTGTTTTGTCATATTATAGCTCCACTATGTATTCTTTCATGGATACAACTTAATCATTTCATGGATTTATGGATCCACATTGTATATTTGGTGGCCATATCCTTAGTCAGTACTTTCATGGATCCACAATGTATTGGTCGGTAGCCATGCTTTGAGTCTGGTTATCTGAGTATGGGTATGCCCACCTTGAGAATGATATATGTCTACTATTTGATGTTTGCTTGCAACTTCCACTTGACTTTCCTATTCCCATTCCCTGATGCACATATTTTTGTAAAGTGTTTCAGCCATCAACTTCTATTATGACCTCACACTTTAGGGGGAATCTGTTACACACCAAAATGTCACACTTAGTGTCTCTTCTATTACACACCTTAAGTGTTGCAAGTGTCGTAGAGTGCCATATGCACCTTACTAAGTGTCACATGTGCTTTATCAAGTGTCGTATGTACCTTACTAAGCATCACATGCAATTTATTGAGTATCAAATCCTTGACACCATGAAAGAACATTTGTCACAATCCCTAGTCAACGTGGAGGAGAAATTTATCATATTAAGGTCAAAATACTATATGCACATGTATTATTCATTTTTATTGAAAAAAGGAAATTATTTTAGTGTGAGAATCCACCTCACATTTAGTTTCCTAATCTCAAGGAGAAGTTAAGAATCTCATGGATGGTTGAGAGATTTTCTCAAACCAATATCCTAATTTGATGGATCTTGAGAGATATTTCCTCCCTAAAATCCTTGAGAGATATTTTCTTCCTAAAACTCTTGGAGATCCCAATTTAGTGGAACTAGTGAGTGATTTCCTCCATGGTGGTTAAGCCTCCTATATAATGAGGGAATTCCAAGGTGAAAATGAGAGAGGATAAAGTGTGTATATGATACTTATGATCTTAAGCTAAACATATTTAGAGTGCATTGAAGGAATTGATTGGAAGCTTGGAGGAATGCTAGTGCATCAAGGTTGTAAGTTCCCATGTTTTAATTAATACAACATGGCCTATTTCCTTCATATTGTTGTTTGCAAATGTATGTCTAAATAGATAGATATGTTATTGTATAATGATATATTATAGAAGTAGAATGTATTATTCTGTTTCTTGCAGACTCTCTTCATCTTGATCACGACTTGGACAACAAGAACAAAGAATGAAGAACAGCTAGGACAACCATCGAAAAAGGAGTAAGTCACACTTCTTTGTTCTATCTTCTCTATCCATAGACATAAATAATAGATTTAAATGAATGTTAGTGTCCATTTGTTTGTTTTTCTATCTTGGTCAATAGGGTTCTATATATCCGAGGGAGATTTCACCTGTCCGCAGGGGAAACATTCTGTAACACCTGGTATCATTTTCAGTTTCAGTCTAGATCAGTTGATGGAGCGTCAGGTCATGATGAAATTGATTGGGGATAATAAATATTTGGGAAGGAAGTATTTTTCATGTCCCCATTTTTGGGTTCCCCTTTTTTGCAGTAGAAGGGACTTCCATGGATTTTCGATGGAGAAAAGGGAGTAAAAAGGGGGGTCATTTAATGTAACTTAGTTAGGAGATGTTATGTATTTAAGTGACATTGAGGAAATAAAGTAGCTTTAGATTAATAAGTTACTTAATCATTATTAAAGTGAATTGTAATCTTAAAGTAAAAGTAAAGTGCGGATAAGGGTCACATCTTATTTGGTCAAAAAGAGGAAAGTTCTACAAGGCGTGGAAAAAGGATAAAAGGAGGGGTAGAGCCTCACTTTGGATGTTAAGATTTGATCTCTCATTTTGGAGTGCTATTGGAGCCATTGTTTCATTAGGGTTTAAAAAAACCCTTCCACCATTGCATTTTAGTTTCGGTGGTTCAACATCCACCGTAGCTAGACAAGAGGGGGAATCCATCCAATATTTCCATTGGATATTCAATTTGGGATTTGGTTTCCATTTGGAGGAAGATTGGCTTGCTCAGAAGATTGTGCGAAACTTTCCGGAGGAGGTCGATCCTGATTTTTGCAAGTGTAAGAGGGTTTCAGGAAGTTTACCAACAACATTATTGCTAGTTGAAGATGAGGATCCTATGAAGCCCTGCTAGTTTCCCAGGCTTTTCCTGTGAGGATCTTTGTGGACTGGAGATTGTTGCAGGATAGTTTCTGAATGCGTCCTTTCTAGTTGAACACCAGGTGTCTCGCGAGGCCTCGATTGATTCCCAACCGCATCCTGTGAAGATATATGTAAGGAGGGGTTTACAATTACAACAGATCATTTGGGTCAGATCTGTGAGGGTTACAATGAGATGAGGGCCATTTGTAGAACAATTTGTAGTGAAGAAGATTGTAGTAAGACTAGGAGAGCCTTGGAGTAGCTGACATTATCTCTTGGAATCATTCCATGTTTCTTGTTTGAGTTTGTAGTGTTTTTTGAAGCCACCATAGCAACGATTAGACCTCTACGATTGTTGTATTCCCTTTTTCATTCATAATAAAGGATTCCAATGTTTCCACTTCCATTCTTTTTGTACTTCAATTAGTAATGTGTTTCCCATAAGTTCACTTATGGTAATGCATGCAAACTATTTGTGGAAATACTTCTATCAATTTTTTCATAAGTATATCTGAGTACAAACTATTTAACAAAAGAAAAAGACCAACAACACCTTCATTTTCACAAAAAAACACTTAAATCTATCCTAGCACAATTTGGGGACATTACATCTAGTGAATTATCTTTTCAGTTAGCAAATTTCAGATAAAAAAAAATAAAAAAATAAAAAAATTCTACATGTATTCCTACTTTTTTTTTTCCATAACATACTGACACGTTTTCAAAAGTTTACATTTATGAAAACAAGTCAATTGTAAAATCGACCATGTTCATATGTGGTATAGTGCTTTATGGAATCATAAGGCTATGTATCATTTTTATGAAGTACACAATGCATTCATTTCTTCCTTCAAAAAAATTATCTTTGGATCAAACACATCAATACTATCTTTAGAACAAACACACTTTTTGGACAAAAGAGGTAGCTTTTAAACAAGGGATCATTTTAGTATTATCAAGATTTATTGTTCCCATGAAAGATCCTCATATCTCCCGTATTATTTTTCAGATAAGATATTTGTAATGGAAGTATGAAAGTAATATATGTTTTGGGCCCATTTCTTTCATGAAAAGAGGAAAAAGCAGGTTATTCCTATGCCATGGAAAATTGGAGAGATAACACTGAAAAAAACTATAAATATTTAACTTTTCAGTCCAATTTGATCAGTTTAATTTAAATATAGCAGATGAAATCAAAGTATTTGATCCTAATCGATTGTTTATGAAACACATGAAATCTGTAGGCTACAATTTCCCATTTTCTAGTGCATTCCAATTCGGAGAAGAAGAAGGCGACAACCAGAACCCTATGGCATTGTCTATTGAGAAAAAACAAGACGATATTGAAAATTTTGTTAGCACCATTGATCAATATAGATAGCGGGGAAAAGTTGTGAATGAAAGGAGTACACAGTCTCCCAACACTTCTCATAAAAGAGACTTACCAAAACAAAATCTCAGCCTACAACTCAAGAACACAATAATTTTTCAATAGAGAATTCCAATGATGGAGGTGATCATAATCCTCCTAAGGGAAGTCTTGAAAGACCTCACAAATTCCCAATAAATAGAAAAATTAAAAGAGGAACAAGTAAGGAAGGAGAGAGTGAGGGTGTACTTGAATAAGAAATTGTTCTTGAAGATATGGATCTTGATGTTAATATTGAGGACATTGAATTTCCTAATGAAGAACATAAGATTCAAGAGAGTAGAGAAGTCGTAATAGAATCTATCACACAAGAGCCAATTTTATTTGAAGAAGAATCCTTGACTTCACATAGTGCCATGTTCGACAAAAATTCCAAGAAATTAGTTATTGAAAAGATTCATGCAAAAGATAAAAAAGTTCAAGGAAAGTGTAGCTCGAAACTCGAGCTCAATGGAGTTCCACCATATAAAATTATACAGATTCATGAAGTAATGGGTGAGGCCCTAAAAATATCGGTTGGAGAAATGGTGAATGAAAATTCTAGTTTAAAGGACATAATTAAATAACTAGAGAGCGATTTAAAGCTCCCACCTATATTTTCTAGTCCAATTGCTACAATGTAGCCTTGAAAGAGTTTTTATGGAACATTATAATCTAGCTCCAGACTAAGATGAGCATCAAGTTTACTCGCTTCCATTAGAATATATGTTGGAGAAATAATCAAGAAAAGAATGTCTCTTATTCTTGAGACATGGGAATTGAAAAATAGTATTGTTTCCATGGAATAAAAAATGACAAACTTAAGAAAATACCTTCAAGATGATATAGAAAATGACAAGGAATTTTATAAAGGAGTTTTTTGCACCTTTGTTGCAAAAGTATCAAGTGTTAGTGAGCTAAAGAGAAAAGGGGAGGAATTGCCTTCCTTGGTCCGAATAAAGCAACTCAAATCATGTTGGATAAAAAGAATAAAGAGTCTAAAATAAATGTTAGCCAATTATGATACCATAAGTGTTAAAAAAGGGGACTTATATTTAAAATTGATTCAATTAGATTTAGTTGGAACAATTGGGGATGTGGAAGACCCACATCCAATATTGGATTCAATACTTATGTCAAAGGAGCAGTTCAAAGAAAAGTTGAAATTATTGAAGACTGCATCAACTTAGAGATTTAATAGCTTGAATGAGTATTCAAAATTAGAAGTTGAAATTTGGTTAGTTAGTTATGTAAACAAAAAACGAAGATATTGAGGATACAATACACCAACTTTCAATGGACTTTAGAGACCTATAAAGTTTGTTATTTGACATAAAAGTAAGGAAAGAAATAATTGTTGCACCAATGAGAGATTATATCGAGAATTGGTTAAAGAAGGCCTTAACTAAAATAGCCAAACCAGATCAAGAAGAGGCAGTTACAACCGGTCGATGAATTCCAGCGAAGGAAGATAGAAAAGGAACATCATCGAGCAGATAGAGAGAGAGACTCCATCATAGTAAGTGAATTGATCACTTTTCATAATTTCTTATCTTTCTTACTTCTCATTCAACGATCATCAAGTTGTGTCTATTCATTTCTTGAGAACTCATAACCGATATCTGATTGTCTCCTTTTTCTTCCTTCAGGTTTATCCCTATTCTACTTTATTTTATGGTCCATGAGAGCCCCATCCCGGTCCATTTGGATGAACACAATCCTTTATTTTATTGTAAAACAAACTATTTTTTTTGAAATCCCAAGAGAACTACTTTGGGGTGTAACTTTAATGTTTTCTCAAACTTTGAGTTTATGAGCACGAGATTTTTGAAGTGCACCTATCATATTCACTTTTATTTTGAATGAAATACTCTTTTGAAGTTCTATGAAATTGTGGACTTCTATCTTTCCCTCTTATGAATGTGATCAAATTTTATTATGCTATGATGGATGTGAGGAATTTTCTACTTTCATATTATGGTTTCTTTAATCTTGTATAATATTCTATACATATATTTATTTTAGTCTTTAAAATATTCTCGATCCTTCTCTTAGGAACTTTTTTTTTGTGTGAATATATTTTTATCTTTTCCTTGTATTTATAAAGTAATAAAGATTTGGGGTTTGCTGTTTAACATTTCTCCATTTTTATATCTTAATCCAAGAACATCAATACATATCTTTCAAACAATAAAAAAAGAGCACCACCTCTATAAAAATGCAAGGGGATTTTATCCTCATGAGGTTGCTGTTTGGATTTTGACCAATTTGAACATCAACAACTTGTCCTTAGCAGTTCAGAATATCTATTTAAGAGTTTTACAAGGTTGAAAGAGGGTTTTCATATTATCTTTTGACAAATTTTTTGAGATTTGATCAGTTGTGCCCTGAATATATGGTAGAGAAATGAAAGCTTGAGGCGTTGAGGAGGGGAAAATTTTAGAGTTAGTTTTACGAGATGAGCAGAAAAATTTGTTGAATTGGGAGATTAAATAACCATTTTATACAAAGTATTTTGTCAGGTGGGCCTTTTATTATTTGAGGAATTAAAGAGCAAAGATTCAATTGGCTCTAGAAATGAGAGTTCTTAGAAAAATGAATTTTGGGGTTGGATGATGATGGGAGTGGGCATAAAGGTATCAGTCAATTTGGGTCCTTTTCCTATAAACTTGGTGGCCAGTGAGTGCATTAGGTAGTCGGGAAAAAAGAACAACTAGAAAAGGAAGATAATTATCATTTTCCATTTCCATCGTAAACTTAATATGGGGGGAAATTCTATTGAGATGGTTGAGAAAGGATTTGTGGGAGGACTTACCATGAAACCAAACAATGAAGGCATCATTGACAAATTAGAACCAACATTTTGGTTTGAAATTCCAAGAGTTTATGGCCAGAGTATGTAAATGTTCCATAAAAATATTCACGACCAATGGAGATAAGGAGGACCCCATGGTTGTACCTTCTATTTGTTCATAACATGTCCCTTTTAAGGTGAAGAAAGTAGAGGTCAAACAATTTCAAATGAGGTTGAGGGTTTCAGAGTCAACCAATTTAGAGATGATGTTAATAGTTTTAGGAATGAAAATTTTGGTGAATAAGGAAACAACATAAAAAATGACCATGATGTTGTGTTCGTCAGGGTGAAGATTCCTTTTTTTATGAATGAAATCGATGGAATCCTTAATGAAGGAGGGAGTTTTACCAATGAATGATTGAAGTTTGTCGGTGAGAAAGGGAATGAGTGGGGGTGCCTATAAAACCGACTATATGCCTAATGGGGGGATATATTTTTTATGAATTTCAATTTTTCCATAGATCCTAGGGGTTTGAGGGTTGAGGAATAAGGCATTTTTGAATACTAGGGTTAAGAGAAGAGGATTGTATGGCCTTGGTAACAAGACTGGTTATGTTATTAATTGGGTTTTTAGCCAAAGGTTTATAAAATGAAGAAGAAATAAGCTCAAGAAGTTTAGATTCATAGTCAGATGTATTCATAATAACTAATTATATTTTCTTAATTAATATAATAAATTTGTTTTAATTTAGATTTTTAATTTTTTTTGTTTGTATTTTTAGTTTTTTTTGCATTTTTTAAAAATTATTATGTATTTTTGTTTAAATTGTTCATCTATGTGTATATATATTTTAGAAAAAAATATGGTTTTTCCTCTTTTTAGTGATTTTTCCCTGTATATTTGAAATTTATTTATTTTATGGTTTTTTTGTAACAATTTTGTTTTTTTGATACCATGGTTTTAAAAACATCATGATTTTAAGCCTGGAATAAAAATGAACGTATTATTTGTAGCATATATTTGGATTTGGAGGATGATTTTGAAGTTTCAATTCTCAACATTACTGGTTTTCAAGGCCATAGTTTCAAACAAGTTGTAATGTTAACCTTGAGAAAAAGAGGGTGTTACTGCTAGCATTAATGTTCATTTTGAAGGTCGATTTTAAAGTTTTTATTTAGAATGATATTCATTGTCAAGGCCATGATTTCAAACAAGTTATAATTTTAACCTCCCTGAAAAGAAAGGTGATGATGTGAGCACCACTTTTTGATTTGGGGGTCAATTTTAATATTTTTTGTTGTAATTTTATATGGATTTTAAGCCATGGTGGAAAATTGTTTAATTCTAACCTGAGAAAAAAGGGGTGCTACCAGTAGCACCACTTTTGATTCAAGGGTTTATTTTGATGTTTTTAACACAAAAATATGATTTTTGGGAGCTAGAGTTCTCGTTTTGAGGTCACAGTTCTCATTAAGTTGGTAACTATGTTGATAGATGCTCAAAACTATCCCGTGCACAAAATTTAATGGGTTGTGGCTATTCTAAAAGGATGACCACCACATGCTTCTACATGGAAATCATTAAAAACTCTCTCAACATCATGGACTAAGAACTGATGAAATATTAATTATACATCATGACATCAAAGTGTGTCACAAATAATTAGATAATTCTTGGCCTCATGGTCGAGTATACGTCAATGCTCATCTTGGGATAACTAAGGGTTAAATGATGGGTTTGAAGATATGCCAAAATATATTTGTACTATGGATCATATGAGTCAATGAGGATTAAATATTCATTAGGGAATGACTCAGTAGCAGGATATTCCTCACCATCTCTAGAAATCTCAAACATCGATTCTACGAAAGCTAAATACTTTTTATATTTTGAAGAAATAAAATCCAAATCAAATTCTTGCAAGATGACTATCCATTTAGATTACTTGCCCCCAATGATTTTTTGAGTCAAGATGTGCTTCATTCGGTTGGAGTATGCTAAAAAAATAGTTTTCCAAAGAAGAATATAATTTCTAAGACATTGGAAAACATTAACCACTGCCAAGGATAACTTCTCAACATGTGAATAAATCAATTAAGGATCGACAAGGACCTTACTAAGGTAATAAATCACATGCTCTTTTTGCGAACTATCCTATTGGAAAAGCACCATACCAATGGTGGACTTAGGTGAAATTAAATAAAGTAAAAAGTCTCTATTGTAGTTTGGAAGACTCAATAGTGGGGCTGACATCAAGTATTTCTTCAAAACTTCAATTGGGCATTTTTCTTGGTCATCCCACACAAAAGACACACCCTTCTTCAAAATTTGCATGAAACATTTAGTTATCTCAACGTAATTCACTATAAATCGTCGTAGGAAGTTTTCCTTCCCTTGCAAACT
>JZKD02S2336297.1:125995-137542 GCA_000966675.3 Picea glauca
TACCTCAGACTTATTGGGTGGAAGCAATTCATACAACTGTTCATATCCTTAACAAAGCTCATCTCAGGCCACACAGTGACAAGACCCCTTATGAACTATGGTTTGGAAGACCTGCCTCAATCAAGCATTTTAAAGTTTTGGGAGTAAATGTTATATCAAGAATAATGATGAAAATATTGACAAATATGATGACCGAGATGATGAAGGTATCTTTTTGGGTTATGCTACAAATAGTAAAGGGTACATATGCTACAATAAGAGTCTGCATAAACTAGTTGATTGTATAGACATAAAAGTGTATGAAGAAATCCCAGTCAGAAATGTAAGTAGTGCTGAACCAAGAACAAAAGATATAGTTGAAGATGAAGATGAATAGGTCCAAGGATCAGAAAAGGAAGAATCTGAATTAGATGAAGATACAAATACTCAGACTGACATAAATCAGCAGAAAGAAGCAAAATCACTTCTCAGAATTATTAGAAAGAATCATCCTGAAAATCATATAATTGGAGATATAAATAAAGGAGTTCAGACGAGAAGGAAATTGATTAAAGACTTAGAACAATCTCATGTTGCATTTTTATCTATGACTAAACCTAAATTTTTTGAGGAAGCTAGCTAGGATGATAATTGGATTAGAGAAATGAATGAAGATCTTGATCAGATTGAGAAGAAAAATACTTGGGAGCTTGTCCCTAGACCTGAAGATAAAAATGTATTAGGTTCCAAATGGGTGTTCAAGAATAAAATGAATGAAAAAGGACAAGTTGTTAGAAATAAGGCCAGATTGGTCTGTAAAGGGTATGCACAAGTTGAAGGTTAGGACTTTGATGAAACTTTTGCACCAGTGGCAAGATTGGAAGCTATCATAATGTTTCTTGCTTATTCATGTCACAAGAACTTTAGATTTTATTAGATGGATATTAAGTCAACATTTCTTAATGGAGATCTAGAGGAAGAAGTATATATGCAGCAACCTGAAGGATTCTCATTGACAGATAATCCTAATAATGTTTGCAAGCTGAAGAAGGCCTTATATGGACCGAAACAAGCACCACGAGCTTGGTATTATAGACTGGATAAATTTTTACAAGATAAAGGATTCAAGAATGGTAATGTTGACAACAACCTTTACATTAAGTCTGAAGGTGATAATTTATTAGTTGTTTTGGTTTATGTAGATGATATTATTTTTGGGTGCACTAATGAATCATCTGTCCAGTGGTTTGCTAACTCTATGGAAACAGAATTTGAGATGTCCATGATAGGAGATCTGTCATATTTTCTTGGCTTACAAGTAAAACAGAGTTCTGCAGGAATTTTTATATCTCAAGAAAAATACTTGAAAGAGATGTTGAAAAAATTTCAGATTGAGGACTCCTCTCCTGTTAGTACACCCATGGTGGTTGGTTGCAAGCTTAGTAAAGATGACATTTCACTTGATGTTGATCAAAGGACATATCGATTAATGATAGGCAGTCTTCTGTACATCACAGCATCCCATCCTGATATAATGCAAGTTGTTGGAATGGTAGGTCGTTATCAGTCTGCTCCTAAACAAAGTCATTTGGCAGCTGTCAAAAGGATATTCAAATACTTGAAGGGAACAATGACTTATGGTCTGTGGTATCCCAGAAATCAGAATTTTCAGTTAACTGCTTATTCAGATGCAGATTGGGCAAATTGTGTAGATGAAAGAAAGAGCACCAGTGGAGGTCCTTTCTTCCTAGGAGACTCGTTGGTAGCATGGATTAGTAAGAAACATGGGTCTATTTCCTTATCAACTACAGAAGCAGAGTACATTGCTACTGCTACTTGCTGTACTCAGATCTTGTGGATGATTCAAACTCTTTCATATTTGAAGGTAAACTATACTGATCCGATTACAATTCACTGTGATAACACTAGTGCCATTACTGTCTCCAAGAATCCTGTTCTTCATTCCAAGACTAAGCATATCCCAATAAAATACCATTTTCTTAGAGAACAATTCACAAACAGAGTTGTTCAATTGAATTATATCCCTTCCACAGAACATATAGCATACATCTTTACTAAACCCCTAGTCAAGACACCATTTGATTATCTCTGATAGAAGCTGGGTGTCATCCCATCTGACATCTAAGCAAGTTCATCCTATTAGGGGGAGTTTTGTATTGATTGATTGAATATCTGATACCTCCTAAAATTACTACAACAACTCAGGGGGAGCATGTTCTCTTTGACATTGATGTCAAAGGGGGAGAAAAGAATCTGGGTGCCTTTGTTACCATAAATGCCAAAGGGGGAGATTTTTTGCATGTTTTACAGGAAGCATATGCTTGTCATTGATGGCAAGTACAACAACGATGATGGCTTGAGTACAGGAAGAATGTAACAGACGGGCACCAGAAGTATTTTGGGAGGACGCTACAGAGCAAGCTCGATAAGATCAAAAGAGATAGTGCAAAGGATGGTTGTCATGATTTACATGAAGTATGTGCTTGTCACTGATGGCAAGATCAGAGTATGCAGCGAAGGAAAAAAAAGGACAAAGTAAGCTCAGGAGGAATTAACGCAGAATCGAACGCAGTGCCTAAGCTCGAGAGGAGAAGCGTAAGTGATCATTGGATTCCATTTAAATTCTCGAAAGAAGGAGTACCATCATATTAGATTGTAGACAAGAAGAACACACAGAAGAGGAGGACAAATCTCAGGCATCAGATCTGAGCATAATTTCCGACCATCATTGGATTAGAAAGAACCTGCACGTTCTTTAAAGTGCAAGATCGAAGCGGTGGTCCAACTCCATTTCAGAGTTTTGGCTATTGGGATTTTGGTTATTGGGATATGGAAATGTCAATGTTCTTTACAACATGAGTCTCGAAATTGCGAAATGAGAAATCCCGAAACAGACACGTCAGCAAACCACGTCAACTAAGAACACGTGGCACAACTAGGCAATGACAAGTGTCAAGCTGATTCGACATTTCAGGCACATGTAAATCACAAATCAGAGTGACACGTGGTAGTAATTTGACACGTGTCAATCCACGTGTGACGTTAGCAGGTTTACATCACTTCAGGGTTTCGCGAATCGCGACTTGGAGAGTCAAGAAACAATACCACAGGAATGCCAAAATCGCGATATGCAAAATCACGATTCAATCTTGGAGTCTCAACTATCATGACTTGGAGTGATGAGACCCTTCATCACAGGAATTGCGAGATGCGAATTCATGATGAGATTTGGACCGTCAATACACCAAGATTCTGGACCGTTGATCTAAGCTCCATCTCAGAGTCTTTCCTATCGCGACTTGGAGTGAAGAGAACCTCCATCTAAGGAATTGCGAGATGTGAATTCATGATGAGATCTGGACTGTCAATACACCAAGATTCTAGACCGTTGATCTAAGCTCCATCTTGGAGTCTCGCCTATCACGACTTGGAGTGACGAGAACCTCCATCTAAGGAACAACGAGATGCGAATTCACGATGAGATCTGGACCGTCAATTCATCGATATCGTGGACCGTCGATCAGGGTCGATGCAGGTCATATGTTCACGAAAATACCGAAAAGGTGAAATGGATGTAGCATGTGGTCACATCGGTGGAATATGGGGGAAGGAGCTAGTGCAGACAAGCTCCTTTTCGGAGTTTTGGGGATCACGATTGGGAGTGTCGAGACACTTGGTCACACGAATTTCGAATTGCCGAATGCCAAAATGACGAAATGAATGCAAGACCCCATGGAGCCAATCCAACGGTGCAGGTGAATTTGAGTATGATCGGAGGGCTAATGTTTCTCTTCACAGTGTAACTGCTAGAAACCATTGATGGTTTCCGCCAGAAGATTCAAAGAGACTTCTGTGTGATCGCTAGAGGAGCTGAAGAGTCTCCAAGCTTCTTCTAGTGAATGACGACGATTCTTAGAGGGAATGACAAGTGGATGAGCATTGAAGTTTGTAACTGAAGCAGAAAGTATAAGCTCGACTATGCCAGAGAAGATGAAGAGTCTCGACTTCCAGAGAGGCTGAGGAATCTCATCATGACATCCAGTGATGTTGAACGCGTGGGCAAACTGTTAGAGAAGCTGAGAAGTCGTAATGATGATCAGACAGAGCACTCACTGTGAAGAGATGTAGAAGCATTGCGCATATTGCATGCACAAGGTGCAGAGAATATATAAGAACACGATACAAAGAAGTGATGAGGTTGTTGTTTCTGAGGTGAAGTAATGCATGTGTGAGGAAGTAAAGAGGTGGTGCAGCAACTGAAATGTATAGTAAATAAAAGGTGCATTGAATAGGAATGGCAGACAGAGCACAAAAGGTAGAAGAACAAAATGGGCAGCGAAACTGTGAGGGATACATTTTGATTTGGCATATAGCGACATGTTTTTCTCTACATTGTAATATTTCACTTTTAACTATCCTTTTTCCAACATTGTGCCCTAGGTTTGATCCCGCCGGGCTGCAACATTAACCTCTCTTCTATGTTGAACATTGCAACTTGTGCGATAATGCCTACTCTTCACATGTTACCCTAGTTAGCATCCCTATGTTTCCATTTGGTTCCCATGCTATGTTTATTAGTTGGCATGGGAACCTATATTTAGCTTCTCCATGAATTAAAATTTCAAACCTCATGCTCCTCTCTCCTCTGGTCATGTCCTGAAGGGGTTCCCATTATTTTTGTTTCTTTACAATTGAATTTGTTTATTTTCTCTTTCATCTCGATGCATATTTCTACGCTTCAATTTGCTCGATCATGATTACTACCTATTGTAGGATATTTTCACCCTACATGAGTTACCTCCCTTAGGCTCTTCCTAGACCTAAGACAAAATAGTTCTATAATATATAGACTTTCCTAGATCTAAGTTATACATGAAAAGAATATACTGAAATGGAAGGCTTACCTAGTAATCCTACGGTAGTCCCTGCATGCTCCTTAGCTGCTAGTTTCCATGAAGATATCCTTCACCCTTATCAACTCATATATGCACACATAGAGACACAAAAACCCTTCACAAGATCCAACTTATCATTCCTAAATTAATGATATATCTAATAATGTATCATAACACATGAAAACATTAATTTCTCCAAAAGGAAACATAGCAGTTACATAGACATCCAAGTAGAGGGAAACATCTTGTACATATTCTATTGATTAAATGGAAAAATTTACAACTTATAATCTGATAACCTGATGAAGATCTAACCAAATTCCTTTCCCAAGCTCCTATGATTAATCCGCTAGTATACAATTAATTTCCATTTTCCTCCCTTTTCCCATGAGAGACCTCCATTATTTATAGGATAGTAGAGATAATATCAAAGGGTAGTTTGGATAAGATCTCCTTGCCCAAGATGAAAATATTCTCTAGGTTGAACCGCAAATAATAGGGGGTTCAATCTTATCTCACGAAACCAATCCTAAAAAGGGAGTAACATAATCGGTTGTGCTTTGCATTAATGTAGGGAGAGATCGATTGCTCCTTGAAAGAGGACAAGGATCGACCAACATTTTTTGGTCATAGGCTTTAAAAGGGAAACCAATGATAAGGTAAAAAAGGTGCTACAAACTTAGGGGAAAAGTGGTATAATTTAGTGTTTCATAATTCTAACCCCTAGATGATTCCCATCAAATGATCAAGTGGAAAATAATTGTATAACAAATTACCCCTAAAGTGTGAGGTCAGAAGAGGTGTTTGATGGAAGTAATACTTTACAAACAAAATCACAGAGCTTTGAGTGAAGGAACCTTGAAAGAAACCATCATTAGTATGACATAATAATAAAATCCTCGAGGTGGGCATACCCATGCTTGGTAATAAAATTTAAGCATAGCCTCCAAAGAATACACTGTGAATCCATGCATGATGCAAGTAACTAGATCATGTCCATGGAAGAATACACTGTGGATCCATGTCACAAGTGAGAGCATAGCCACGACCAAGTAAAAATGTGGATCTATGTCATAGGATACAAATTAGTGAGAGCACTCAATTCCTGAGTGATATCTGAAGTACTCACAAATAAATCCATCATAACTTGGGAGGGAATGCGATCAAGGAATGAATGGGCCTAACACAAGGTCTTTATCCCAAATCCAAATGGTATGAATCTACAACATGCAAATAAATGAGTTGATGTCGAGCATGGCAACAAACTTTTGATTACTGGTCATTGATGTATAACATTATTAGACGCGAGGTAATCCACCAATGATGATGATGGAACATAAGATACCTAGTACAATCTAGTGGGTGTGAATAAATGAGTTGAATTCGAGCACTCGTAGATTCATTCAACATGATTCAATGATGTAAAACCACTTCTGAAATGAAAGGGATCCTACCATTGATTTTTGCAAGTCCCAAGGTACTGACTAGTTTTTAGATTTCAAACTTGGATAATGAGATGGATTCGATAGGATAAAATCCATTGAAGGATGTCCTTGATGTATCCCTCATCAATCGACACAAAACATATAAAGGTAGGCAGTGTTAAGAATGTAATGGTAGAGCACAAATGAAGTAAGGATGACCGGGAGGAACATGCTAAAGGGATACAAATGGATGACAGAGGGTAACTTCCCTTGAACAAATCAACATGACAAATAACTTGAATTGGAAACATTGACTCGTTAAAGACCAAAAAATTCACAATGGGAGACATGAAGAGTAACCAATCAGTGGAGTCCAAGAACTCATGGATATGGTAATGATTTAGAGACAATGGATAACCCAACTATTGTATATAGACACAAAACAAGTGCATTATTCAAGGGAGACTCAATACATGGTTTCCATTTGTGAAGATGACTAGATGGAAAAAACTCCCACTCTTTTTTCTTCTTTCATGTTTAAGAGAGCACGAAAGAAAATAAAAGTATGCTCAATGTTCTCACCTGTGGATTTATTGTTGAGCCCAGGGAAAATAATAGTGCTTGATTCATCATTTCATATTTAGAGAGTCTGAAATGACAAAGAAAACTCCAAGGGTGTGATTTTTCATAAATTTAGTCTCTCGAGATCGAAAAAGGATAAAACAAGACAAGGGAGAAATCTTCTAGCCAAGGTTGACTAGAGTATTATTTTTTCATAATTATTCCATACAGTTCGAAAAAGGGGTAAACTTACACCGAATAGATGTCCTTTCATATCAATTTAAAGAGTGAAATAAAACAAGCTCACTCGGTAATCTTTTCATGCTTAGGGAGTCTGAAAAGAGCTTAACAGAGACTCTAGGGTGTACCTTTTTCATGGTTGATTAACAAATGCGACAAAGGAATAAAAATAAAATCATATGGAGATATCAAGTGGTATGTGATGAGGTTCCAAGCGCAAGGAACATGACTTGAAGTAATGGAATGCAATAGGACATGGAAAATCATGACCACTCATAACAACAGTTGTTAAGCAAGGGTGTTGAAAATGGAAGCAAGTAGGTGGCTAGTGGTCAAGCATGGATGCCTTGTGATAAGAAGTGGAAGCAAATGGAGATGTAGCAATAATAAGCAACGAGACAACAATACTAATAAACTGTGACCATTTAAACAATAGAAATGGTGGGAACCTTGTTGGACACACCACCACACTGAGAGGGGGGGTGAATCAATGAAGGGATCTTTTTACACTTCTTATCAAAACATCTTAGTTAGCAATCACCATTTACTCAATTTTCATTGATTTCATATATAAATAATTGTAATCATATCTCAGTAGCACCATCATCAATAAATCATTATAAAGAACAAAAGGCACACAAGATATATATATAAATTTCTTTTGTATTACGAACTACAATCCTTGGGGTTTATCAACATCAACTGAATAGAGAAACAACTCTACAAGGGCGCCAACTCTCAATGAAACATTCAACCTGCAAACCTCAACAGCAACTGAGAAGAGAAATCAATCCTCAACACATACCAATCTGTCAATAGGTAATGGACTGCAATAGGACATGGAAAATCATGACCACCCATAACAACAATTGTTAACCAAGGGTGTTGAAAATGGAAGCAAGTAGGTGGCTAGCGGTCAAGCATGGCTTCCTTGTGATAAGAAATGGAAGAAAATGGAGATGTAGCAACAATAAGCAGCGAGACAACAATACTAATAAACTGTGACCATTTAAACAACATAATTGGTGGGAACCTTGTTGGACACACCGCCACACTGAGAGGGGGGGTTAATCAATGAAGGGATCTTTTTTCACTTCTTATCAAAACATCTTAGTTAACAATCATCATTTACTCAATATTCATTGATTTCATATATAAATAATTGTAATCATATCTCAGTAGCACCATCATCAATAAATCATTATAAAGAACAAAAGGCACACAAGATATATATATAAATTTCTTTTGTATTACGAACTACAATCCTTGGGGTTTATCAACATCAACTGAATAGAGCAACAACTCTACAAGGGCACCAACTCTCAATGAAAGACTCAACCTGCAAACCTCAACACCAACTGAGAAGAGAAATCAATCCTCAACAGATACCAATCTGTCAACAGGTACGCGACCTATTTATACTACATCCCATGTATGTACGTGGCCTGCCTATATTGCAGCATGCGTATGTACGCACCTTGGACCACTGTTATCCTACATACACTTTCAAAAATTAGGGTTTCTGAAAATTCAATATTCTGACCCTTCAAACCCTTTCTTCCTCTATCACACCCACTTCTGAGACTGTCACTACACTATACCTTTCATTGCCCAATATATACCATAACCAATCACAAACATATATATGCCATCCAAAAACCTACGCATGCTCCTCAACCATACATCATCACATATTATGGATATTTCTCAATCAGAACAGATATGAACTAGTCAACCAACCATCTACCATATTTATACATCAATACAACCATACAAATAATGCCTCAAGAATTCACCATACCATGAGCAAGTTTAAAGATCGAGACAATATTTACCCATACTAGAAACCCTATGACAAATCTGAACATGTAGAATGCTGATCTGGAACTTGATTCAGACTTTAGGAACCTGTCATGATATCTTACTCAAGCTTCCATGACTCTTTCCAAATGTTGGCGCCTTGATATCCTTCATCCTGCGTGTGTATCACCCTGGCTCACTGTATCCCACGTACATACGTGCTCTGTATCCTGCATACTACTTCAGAAAACTAGGGTTTTTGAACCCCCAAAACTTTTACCATCAAAACCTCAGACTTACAGAACTCTTAATGTGTCCATCAATACTTGCAATGAATCTTCCACTGGAATAGATCTTCAATATGCTCAAGAAATTCACACTCATATGAGAATCTTTCTCTCTTATTTATACTTCTCTAAGTAGCTTCCTTATCTAACCAACTGTCCACTTATAGGTACTTTCTCCACAATCTAGTTGCAACTAATTTATTTTTAATTGTTTTCTTGTTGCAACCACTTAACCCATGACTAACCACTTTGACTAGTCAACTTTCTTCTAGGAGTTTCTAGAATAATTTGACTTCTTTGATCTTCTAGGCGCTTCTATACAACACATGAGGGTTATCCAAATTCATAAGGCCATAACTCGCTAATCGTGAGGATTTACGTGATGTTCCACATATCACCAGAAATGGCATAGAGAGAACTATCCATCTAGAATATTCTCACTTACTAATTCATGGATATTCCTTATAATATTCCATAATCAATACTTGAGTTCCTTAACCACACATCTAGGATGACTCAACCACTTAACCATTTGGAATTCACAAAGCGTCTTCCCATGAGGGATTTCACCATAAGGGGACCACTTTGGAGTTCATTCATTTGGTACTTCCTATCAACCATGACAAGATAACAATTACCAACCTTTACATCACCCCTTCTATACATAAATCCATGAAAATACATCACTATGACACCTCATGACATTATCCCTCAAACATCAATTACATCCATGACAACATAGCCCAACAATCAATACATCAATGATGTTTCTATGACAATACATTAATTCTTTTCCATCAATACTTTGACATCAATGAAAACATAATGCAATAATCTCCCCCTTTGGCATCGATATCAATACCAACATTGATGTCAACACCAATCATTGATGGAAACATGTAGTCATGGAAATTATCTTCATCAATAGTCATCTCAATCACTTCAATGTGACTATCTCTCCCCCTTTGAAATCAATGGAAAATGGTAGTTCTCTCCTTGGGGCTACTCCCCTTGTCTAAACTCTCCTTGCGGCTTCCCCCCCTATTTGGATGCCTTTGATATTCCTCTGAACAATCTTTCCCCTTTTGAACAAGGGATATCACTCTGATGCAATGATGAAGACATATCGCTCATACTCCTTCTGTGACCATCACTTCCACTGGAAACATGCCTCTATTCTCTCTCTCCAAGAATCTAACTCTCCACATATATCTCTTTATCTTTCATTTGATGAATCTCTCCTCCTAGAATCATGTTTATGCAACCAATCAAGAGAAGAATAATAAATCCCCTTATGGGTATGTCTCCCCTTACCTTCTCTGCAAGATGAAAAATATGCTACCACTGCAACCTGCTTCTGCTGCAAATGCCACTGCTTAACATAGATTAACTGTTCTATGATGATCCTTAGACTTGTCCATGAATCAATCATATAAAATCATGCCATACCATACATAAAGTGTGTGAAATTATCTCATGCATTAATCATGAAGAAAAATATATGTCAAAAGTGAATCATGAGAAAAACATTAACCATGTACATCCTGAGCCATACCATGCACATCAAAACCGTACAATAATATCTCATCACTGAAGTATATATGCCAAGAATATGCATCAAAAAGTGTACCAAGCATATATCAGGATTATCAACAAGTGCCTTTATCAATGTACCAATAACATCGTCAACATGCCAACCATGTGCCTCAAACAATTGTCATATCACATATGATGTGCCTCTATAAAAAACCAAGTGCCACAAACCATGTGTCAAGATATGTATCTCAACCATCAAGCATCAAACAATGTACGAACCAAGCACCACAACAAGTGTCTCAACTATCCCTTACATCATGTATCAAAGTATATGCTAATCAAGTAATACCAATGTTGTACTTTGACCAAGTACCATCACCCACACTCATCTTCCCTCTACAAGTGCATCAACCATGCACCAAACATGTATTAATACCTCATCAACTCCATGTCCCAATACATATCTCAATCACATGCAAAATGCATGCACCAAACACATCCAAAAAATATGCCTCTAACAATACATCATAAGATATATCAGTGGAGCTCACATATGTACCAACCATGTACCATAACAAATCTGCCTCAACCACCATTCACTACATAAAATACTAAGCATCCAGTAGTATCTCTAAACATGTACCAAAAGTGTGCCTCAATAGATCAATTATATCTCTAACTATCATCACATCATCATGTTATATCTCATAACCAAAGTGCCATAAATTCACTATCATAACCAACATTGTTCCTCAACAAAAAATGCCTCAATCCATACTCTAGAGTTAGTATCATGCATCCAAG